>NW_004624808.1:3248-24061 GCF_000247695.1 Heterocephalus glaber
GTTTCAAAAAAAAAAAAAAGGAATAAAAAAGAAAAGAATGTCATTCCTTAGTATCTGAGGGTACTCCTCCCCCCCCAGGCTCCCCGTGATTACTGAAATTCCTCAAATGCTCATATAAAATGGTGTAATATTTGCATATTGCGTATACACTTGCTCCCATATACTTTAAACCATCTCCAATTACCCATACCATATACCATATAATTATTAGTTGTATTGTTTAGTGAATAACGTAAGGTTTAAAATGTTTCTACATGTTCAGATGCAATTTTTTGGAATATTCTCAACCTTCCATTGGCTGAACCCAAGAAGGTAAAACCCTTAGATACAGAGGGCCAACAGTATCAGTACTCATGTTCAAAAGCTTCAACCCTTGCTCAATTTCAAGGAGAAGTTGGCGGAGAACAGAAGCCAACATCCCGGTGTCTGATGGAAGCTAAATATTCTGATAGCAAGGACATAAGCACATGTCACTCCACCATAGCTTTTTTTCTGGTACCGGGGATGGCACTCAAGACCGTGCATTTGCAAGGCAGGTGCAGCACCACTGAGCTACATCCCCGGCCACAGTGTAGCTCATTCTGTAAGAATGAGTACTTGTGAATTTTCTTAGAGCCCTTGAGCCTTGTGCTCCGTTGTTTTTACCAGTTATTATTCAAACCCCACACATTAAACTGTAAAACTGGTTACCCCAATAGATACTTTCTAGGGTTGGATTTAGAATGGAAAGAAACAGGGTGCTGTCTTAGTGATTTTTTTCTTCCCTGGGACACAATACCAGACACCCTCAATTTAAAGGAAGGAGAAGTTTACATATTTTCACTTACAGTTATAGTCCGCGGACAGCTGGCTCTGAGGCATGACCACATCGCTGAGGTAAAGCAGCGGACAGTTACTCACGAAATGGCCGCCAGAAGCCACGCGTTAGAGGAGGGGCTTGGGAGGCACGTAAGGGGAGGGGCTGGGAGACACGTGAGGGGAGGGTCTGGGAAGACACGTGAGGGGAGGGGCTGGGAGACACATGAGAGGAGTGGCTGGGGGACAGGAAAGGGGAAGGGCTTGGGAGGCATGTGAAGGGAGGGGCTGGGGACACAGGAGAGGGGAGGGGCTTGGAGGCACGTGAGTGGAGGGGCTTGGAAGGCACGAGAAGTGGGCCGGGAGAGACATGAAAGGGGAGGGGTTTGGGAAGCACGTGGGGGGCTTGTGAGACACGTGAAGGGAGGGGCTGGGTAGACACGAGAGGGGAGGGGCTTGGGAGGCACATGAAGGGAGGGGCTGGGGAGACAGAAGGGAGGTGCTTGGGAGACAGAAGGGAGGGGCTGGGGAGACAAGAGGGGCAGGGGCTTGGGAGGCACATGAAGGGAGGGGCTGGGGAGAAAAGGGAGGGGATTGGAAGACAGGAGAAAGGAGGAGTTTGGTGGACACATGAAGGGAGGGGCTGGGAAGACACAAAAGGGGACAGGGGAAGGAAGGGCCTTGGGAGACAGGTAAGGGAAGGGGCTGGGAAGACACGAAAGGGGAGGGGCTTGGGAGGCATGTGAAGGGAGGGGCTTAGGAGACACTGGAAGAAAGGGGCTTGGCAGACATAAGAGGGGAGGGGCTTAGGAGAGACGTATCCTACCAGGCCATGGCCCCCGTAACCGCTTCTAACCAGACCCTGCCTCTTAACAGCAAGTTAGCTATCAGCATCCATAATCTTGTTCTAAACCATAGCAGGTGGTGAGATGACTTAAAACAGGGATACTGGAGAATGACTGGGTTCAAGACATTAAGCTCTTTCTCCTCTTTTCTCGTTAGTGAAATAGGTCCTACTTCATAGGTATAACAATTAACTGAGATCATATGTGGTAAGAGCTTAGCAATGTTCCTGGCACATAGCAAGCATGATTGGAAACATATGAAGAATTGTGTACAGCTGTGTTTTGTCATTATTGTTGTTATTCTATACCAGGTCAACATGTTTTCTTGGACAAGTCCCTTGGCTATTCTTGACTCAGGTGTCTGACACGTGCCACTAAGGTTACTATGGACAAAAATCTCCAAGTGGGTGTAAATATTACAAAACATATGCAGAATTTCCGTGCTGAAAACAAGGAAATCCTGATGAAAAACTGAAGGCCTCAATATATACATATATATATTATTATATATAACATGTTTATATATTAGAATAACGATATTGTGAAAGTGTTATTCATAGCAGCAGTCTAGCACAAGCCTAACTGCCCTTATATGCCCTTGCTGAGTGTGACAAACTGCAAAAATTATTGTCTTTTGCAGCTGGTCGCATATGCAACTAAGGAGGTCCAAGCGACTATGGCATAACTAGCCTGTAAATGCTCATCCTTGCGGTGGAGGGGGGTAAATTGATTTCTGCTTTCTACAAAATCTGCTGACTCGTTCGTTGTACCTGTGCTCACCTACAGCAACAGCCTCCTGATGCATGAGCTCACATGGGCCTAAAATTGGGTTTCAGCTTGCCAAAGATTAAAACTAGACCTATATCTTTCACTATGCACTAAAGTAAAATTGAACCGGACCAGAGATCTAAATATTAAAACAGAAACACTAAACAGTCTGGAAAAGAGGTTAGATAGAACTCTTGAAGACACTCGCGTAGGAAAAGATGTCATGAACAAAACCTCAGTTGCACGTGAACTAGCACAAACAATCAACAAGTGGGATCTCATCTTATTAAAAAGCTTCTGCACAGCAAGAGAAACTGCCAACAGTGTGAAGAGACAACCAACAACATGGGAAGGAATTTTTAACAGGTGTTCCTCAGACAAAGGTCTCCTATCTAGAATAAATAATGAACTTAAAAAAAATCAGACCTACTAAATTTAAAGACCCAGTCCAAAATCTGAATTGAACAGACATTTCTCAGACAAACAAGTAGAAATAGCAAATAAACATATGAAAAAATGTTCAACATCACTAGTCATTCAAGAGATGCAAATGAAAACAATGCTGAGATTCCACTTCACTCCAGAAAGAATGGCTGCTATCATGAAATCAACCAATGACAAACGCTGGCAGGGCTGTGGGGGAAGGGGAACCCTGCTCCACTGCTGGTGGAAGTGTAGACTGGTGCAACCACTGTGAAAATCAGTATGGAGATACCTCAAAGAACTAGGACTGGAAGTCCCATTTGACCCAGTTATTCCCCTGCTGGGGATCTTCCCCAAAGAATTAAAAGAATCATACCACAGTGATATATGTGCACCCATGTTTATAGCAGCACAATTCATGATAGCTAAAACTTGAAAACAGCCAATTGCCCATCAACTGGAGACTGGATAAAGAAAATATGGTTTTGTTATAAAGTGGAGTACTACTCAGCCATAAAGAATGATACTCCAGAGACATTTATAGGTAAATGGATGCACATTGAGGAGATACTCTTTAAGTGAAAAAAATAAAACACACATGTGTAAATACTGAATATTTTCTGTGGTGTAAGAAACTGAAAGTGAAAATAGGATCAAAATGTATAATAGATAATGTGAGATAGGAAGAAAAGTTGCAAAGGGAAAGAAGTGGGATGGGTAGGGAAAAGGAAAGAAGGGAAAGGAATAAATATGAGAAAAGGAAAAATGGAAACAAAGTCTTTTTAAATAGGGAGGGCAGAGGAATGGGGAAAAAATAAGAACCAAGAGAGATTATGTAAAGGTACAAATTCCCAATGATGAATGTCATCATATTGTATACCTTAAATGTAACAAGAAACTAAATGAATAAAAGAAAGAATATGCATTGTTAAATCTAAAAATTAAAGTAGACTAAAGTGTGTATCTGCCACAATAATGAATATGAAATGTGTTTGTATATTTGTGTGGAGGGGAAAATAGATAGTGAGGGAATGGATAGATATGTATAACATCACTATCCATCTGTGTAATAATTTATTTTTCTATTTCCATATACATTGTCAAATAATTTAACTGAAGATTGTGGTATTTCCCCTGTTCAAATATCTTCCAGTGCTTATAGTTGAATTATAAATATACAAACTTTCTAAAAATAATAGGTCAATAATAAAGGTGGAACTACACAGATTTTAATGGGAAAAGAAGATGAAATTTTCAGGTAACACAAATTTATGAAAAGTAAGGACCTCAAAATTCCTACTCAGAAATTTACTGTTTTAAAATTAAAGAATCAGATGAACTTCATGGGAAATCATGTTTTATAAAACTTATCTGATTCATGCAGAATTTAGAGGTAAATATTTTTACTATTGTGTTAGTTTCTTTGTTCTTGTTTCTGAGACAAAATGCCCAACACCCAGAGTCAAAGGAGGAAAGGTTTATTTAGCTCACAGTTTGTAGATCTTTCAGTCCATAATCTGCAAGTTCCAAGGCAGGGTGTCATGGAAGACAGGTCTTTCAGAGGAGAAATAGTTCATGGCACCAGAAGGTAGTAAAAAGAACAAGGGACCTTAACAGTGTCTTTCTGCCCCTTTTATCTTTTCGGACTACCAGGATTAGGACACTGCCAAACCAATCACTCAGATGTAGTGGTTTAGTAATCACACACCCTTAATCCTAACATCTCACATTCTAGATTCAGCCACCTATGACTGCATGAAGCTTTGGGGAGACATCTAGACACAAACTATAACAATTATCATGGCAGGTGAGCTGTTTGTCTACACTACACAAAGGAGTAGAAATATTTGTTCTGGATCTCATTCAACAACTAACACACTGTTCTGTGTGCCTGCAACTTCTCTAAGCACTGAGGATAAAACAAGAAAACAGAAATCCTTCCCTTCGGGCACTCACACAGTCCTGTGGGAACTAGCCTCTGTGTAAATTTGGCTTGCTAGGCATTTTTGTGTGACTCTCAAACTAAGAATAATTATTTAAGTTTTAAATGGTAGGAAAAAAAATTCCAGAGAAGAATATTCTGTAGCACATAAGATTATTTGAAACTCAAATTTCAATGTCCAACAAGTTTTGTAAGAACACATTACCCATTCATTTCCATAATGTCTATGGCTCTTTTGGTAACCAGAATCATATTTGCTTTACTTTTTCTTTCAGTGTTTTTATTGGTTCATGTTTGCAGTACATAATGATTACCCTCTTGGGGAATTGGTACACTTGCATAACACTTCTTAAGTTTTCTTATCCTCTTCTCCTTTACTCTCTCACCATTCCTCTCCCTGCCCCCTATAGCTCTTGGTCTCCTTCCCTTTTGCAAAAGATTTCCTATGTTCTATTATCTTTTATTTATTTTGCTCTTTATATTTTAGGTTTCTCATCTAAGAGAAACCATGTCGTATTTAAGCTTGTGTGTCTGATTTATTTCACTTAATATTATGGTCTCAAGATGCATCCATTTTCCTAAAAATGACTGCAGTTTGCCTTATGAAACCGAAGACATTTCCCATCTGACAAAAGCAAATGAAGTAAGTTTACCAAAGTTTTACTTTTCAGAAGGTATTAAGTTCTAATATTTGTCTCATTTGAAAAAAAGCAACACAAAGTAACTTTGGCATGTAGTTCATGGAGATACAAAATCCTGAAGTTATAAAATATCCAAAGTCAAGCTAGAAAATTTGCTCAGTTTTAGCATACTCAAGTTATACTTTTAGGGCTGGGGATTTAGCTAAGTGGCACCTCACTTGCCTTGCAAGCGGAAGGTCCTGAGTTCGATACCCAGTACCAAAAAAAAAAAAAAAAAAGAATTCAAGTTATACTTTTAAAAGCAAAATTTGAAAAAGATTTGCAAACTGAATATAAGATTTTTATAAAACCTATATATGTTAAAGAAGATACACTATTTTATTTTATTCTAGTAGAAACACATGACAGATCTTGTAGTAGAAACACATAACATGAGATCTGCCCTCTCAGTGTTTCAGTTTGTGAGACATTATTATTGACTATAGGTACTAATTTGTACAGCAGATTTCTAGAGGTTATTCATCTTGTTCTCTGAAGCTGGTGAATTAGTAACTCCCCATTTCCCTCCTCCATCCCCTAGAAACTACCATTCTGCTCTTTGATGTGTGAATTTGACTATGTTAGAGAACACAAATAAGTGAAATTATGCAGCATCTGGCCATGACTGACTGAGCATAAAGCCCTCAAGTTTCACTCATGTTATCACATATTGGAGAATTTCTTTTAAGGCTGAATATTATTCCTCTTTATACACCACATTTTCTTCTTCCCTTCAATTTTTAATGGACATTCATGTTATTTTCTTTTATTGGTTATTGTGAATAGTGTTACAGTGACAGAAGTGCTGATACCATCTCAAGGTCTTGATTTGAATTCTTTCTGATAAATATCAAGAAGTAGAGAAACCTCCATACCATTTTCCACAAATGCTACATCATTTTAAATTGGCATTATCAATGTGCAAGAGTTTCTATTGTTTTAAAAATATTTCAATGTGTATGCTAATTGGTTTCATTTATACTAGTAGTTTATCTCAGTTAATTGAGAAGAAACATCTGTGTCATTGTCTGTTTCTTTTTTACAAGAATCTTTTTGGTTTATGTCTTGTACTTCGAGTAACTCCTTTGAAGATAATGGTACACAGTGTAATAACTTGCATTATTCTCTTATTACTTAACTATGTAATTTTGTTTTATCTTTTCATTAAAAAGGAGTTTCAAGTTCTCCACAGCCTCACCAACACTGGCATCTGTTTTTTTATGATAGTAGATATCCACAAAGATATGAGGTAAATTAGAAAAATTTAAGAAGGATTGACAGTAATTCTTCTCTCTATATTTGGTAGAATCAGTGAAGCCATTTGTTCCTGGGCTTTCCTGTTCGGGGAGTTTTCATTAGTAATCCAGCTATTAAGTCTAGTCAGACTTTATAGTTTGCCATGAGATAGTATTGGCAAGCTATATGTTACTACAAGTGCATCCATTCCTTACGTTCTTCCTGAATTTTACACGGCTTTCTGTATAACATTTCCCAGTGTTAGGTTGAGTTTTATTTTTTTATTTTTATTTTTATTTTTTGGTACTGGGGACTGAACTGGGGGCCTTGCACTTGCAAGGCAGGCAGTGGAACCACTGAGCTAAATCCCCAGCCTCTGGGTTTTATTTTTTAAAATGTCCAAAGGTCAATTGGTGTCTAGGTTTTGGTAGAGTATGGTAGACAGGATGACTAAAGTAATTTAGTAAAATGGAAAAAATAGTTGACTTTAAACAAGATGGAGTATTTTATCCCATGGCTAACAATACTTAGTGCCAATTTTAATAAAGAAGTTCACAGATATTTAGGTATTGATAGCATAGTGTTTGTATGTTTAGTTTTAGTACTTTAAAGGATATTTGAGCTCTTCTGGCTGCATAAGTTTAAGTAGGTTTAATAGTAGGATTTATAATACTCACAAAAGCTCCTGGCATATTCTTTTTTTACCTTATGTATTAAAGTGTGTGAGAAGTTAAAAATGGGAAATATGTAAGATTAGCCATTACTTAGATATTATTATGGAATGCAAAACAAAGCTTCTCCAAGTGAAAACAAAGCTATCAATAAAGTCAACACAAACAAATGTTAAAAGTGGAGAAATATAGGAAAAAAAGGGGAGCTAAGCCACTAGGTTTTATCAAATTAAACACAGTAACTAATAAGCTGTCAGGTGGCCTTTCTTCCCTGCGTGACTATGAGTAGCAATCAAACAAGCTAGCATGGTGGTGAACTGAGAAACTGTAAATTGTCTCCTCCATAAAAGCCATGAACACACTGGATAATGATCACTATCTGGGTTTTGTTCAAGTTTTGGAAATTAACCAAAGACTTACAAGAACTTAAATACTTATCCAAGTATCCACAAAAATCCAAGAAAATCTGCTCTTTTCACATTCTCCTCACCAAGCTCTAGTACCCTTGAAAGTTAGCCATCTTACAACCATCAGGGAGGGAAGATCAGGTTTGGATCACCTCAGAAACTACCTTCTACAGTTCATCCTTCCCATTTGACCTACCTTGTATGTCCAGGAAAAGTCCCATGGACAGGGCATCATTGTTACTGACCTAACTACTAGACATCACAGCTGCCACTGACGTTGCAGTAATACTTGCTGCAATTAGAAGCCAGGTCAAAATTTAAGAATCTACAGTGCCTTTAAAAATCTCTGACATATGCAAAGGGATCCAGAAGTTAATGCACACATCTTGAATTGCATGATTTTAAATTCTCATCAAGAACATATGAGGGTTTAATTTCTCCACACCCTTATGAATACATGTTGTTTTCCATTAACAATTTATCTATCCTAATATGAGTGAAGTGTTACTTAATTTTGGGTCTGAATTTTATTTCTCTAATAATTGTTTGGTGCAATGCCATGAATGTTTTTGTTCCATTAAAATTTATGTTCAAACCCTAATTCTGTTGTGGTGGTACTGGAAGGTGGGAGTCTTTGGGAGATAAACTGCCCACGAGGGTGGACCCCTCCGAAAGGAATGTGCACTTATATGAAGAGGCCAGAGAGCTACCTAGTTTCCTTTGGCCATGTGAAGATACGAGGAAAGGTCAGCTGTCTTCACACCAAAAGGTGGCCCTCACTATAACTTGACTATGCTACATCTTCATTTTGGACATCTACCCTCTCCTCCTGTGAGAAACAAATTTCTGTCATTTATAAGCCAACCAGTTTACGGTATTTTGTCATAGGAACCTGAGACAGTTGTCATAGTTACTCATAGTCTTCTCGTATGATATACTCTTTGTAAGGTTGATGGTGATGTGCCTTTAGAATGAGACACCATTTCAGTCACTAGAGTGGCTATGAAAAAAGGACAGAAAATATCAAGTACTGGCATAAATGTGGAGAAATTGCAATCCTCATGCATTGCTGGTAGAAATGTAGTATTGTGCATTCACTTTGGAAATAATCTAGTGGTTACTCAAAAGGTTCAGCATATTGCTACTGTATTACCTAATAATTTCACTACTAGTTACCCATGAAGAGAACTGAGAACATACTCCCACAAAAAAGATGTAAGCAAATTTTTATTGCAAGAGATTTCGTAAGGACTAAAATGCAGAAATAGCTCAAATGTCCATCAACTGATAAAGGATAAATAAAATGAGGTCTATTCATAAAATTGAAATCTTAGGAAACGTCCTGCCTAAGCACTATTTTCTCAGTGTAATCTTTTATTATATTTCTAGTGTAAGTTAGTTTTTCCCCCTCTGTTAGCAACTTGAGAGCAAAAGTATTATATTGCTCATCTACTTTAGTACCAGCTATGTAGTACTTTATAAATTCTAATTATTGCTAGGTTTATTGTTATTTAAAGTTGACATACCTCACTGCATTGTTTGCAAGCTATTCAAGAAAAGGCAGATTATTATTTGCCTAACTGGTAATGAAACTCATCTGTCTTACTCTTAGTGAAGTATTCCTTTTTTTTTTTCTTAAATTCTTTTATTGGTACATACAATGCATTTACATTTATTTTTGGGTGCTTGTACCTGTACATGATGTATCTTGGTTCTTATATTTCCCCATTACCTGTGCGCCCTTCACCCCTAAACCCTTCCCTATTTACATACTTCGTTTCCATTTTTTTTTCCTCATAATTTTTCCTATCCATTCTTTCTTTTCCCCTTCCCCTCCCACCACCCCTACCCCTTTGGACCTTTTCCTATTTCAAAGTATCAATTATTAGTTATTAATCCTTTTAGTCCTTATTTACACTCTCAGTTTCTCACACTAGAGAAACTGTTTGGTTTTTACACGTGAAGTATTCCCTTTGCTGTCTTATCATGTTTTTGTTAAGTTAAAGATTATTCCTATTACATTTGTAATCCATGAAAGAAACAACTTGCTTTAACTAAAGATAAATAAGTGAACTTTAGTTATTCCAATATATTGGCACATATAACTGTACCTAGTTTTTATACACACATTTTCCTGCATTTTCATAAAAATATTTCAGTATGACTATTTGATTCAATAATAAAATCTAAGCCAAAAATTGCCAAATGCACTCTTCTAAGGGAGTTACAAAAAAAGCCTTGCATTGCTGCAGAAAAATAAAGTGCACGTGTTCTTATTCTCTAAAGGATTCTGTACTTAGCATTATACAAACTATTTGTGCAAGAATTAGTAGGGAAGTAATTTTTAAACAAATATTTGTAGCTTTTTTATATTTTAAAACTGAAGTCTTTTAAATCACGTTAGTTTTTAAATCCCCTTTTTTACTGTAGGTATAGTGTACGAACATGCTAAATTCATACTAATTTTACTCTAACACCAATAGCTTGCCATTAAATTTTACCACATTTCATACAAAGAAAGATGCACTGACCTAGGGGCAGCTTCTAGGAAGTGAGGCTTAAAACTAAAGTCACATACATTTCTGGCAGTCTGGAAGATTGTGTGCATGCCCAAGGCTGTGCTCTCTTAGGAGTGGTCAGAGAAAGAAAATTCAAGCTACAATTCCCTGGTTTGATGGCAGGTAAAAGCATAAACTCTCTCATAGTGATAGTAGCCTCCAAGACAAACATGCATCTGATGGCTGAAAATAAATATTCAACTGGCTCAGGGTGTTGAACACAAACTTTGACTTCGAAGTGACTTACACCGACTGGTAGCAACCTCTAGGCTAGGAAAGCAGGCTGAAATAAAAAAACACGAGAGTAAAATCTAACTATTGACACCAGAGCCAGGAAACTCAATTTCACAGAATTAATTCAATCAAGTCACTTAAAAATAAATAAATTGCCAAGTATTCAGTAGCAATGATATCAGTGCCTTGAGTAGAAGGAGGTAAATATCCAGAGAGTTTACAATATATTATCTAAAAGAATCTGTTCTAACAAAAAGGCATGAGACATATCAGGAAAGAGAATATGAAAAGGAAGAAAAGCAACAATACAATGTGTTTCTGAAAGGGTTTAAATGTTATGTTAGCAACAATTTTCAAAGCAGCTGCTGTATATTTGAAGAACTAAGAGAAAGCATGTAAAAACAAAAAGGATTTTACAACTGTCTTATCAAGTACAAAATACTGGTAAAGAGATATAAATTATGCAAAAGAACAAATAGTAATTTTGGAATTGAAAAATACCATGATCTGTAAGAAATATTAGTTAGGGAAGTTCAGCAGGAAGCTTGAGTTAGGACAAGAAAGAATCAGTGAACTTCAAACAGTACAAAGAGAATATACAATGTGAAGACATTGAATAGGGAAATGTTAAGCACCATAACACACACACACACACACACACACACACACACACACACGCACAAATACCAAAAGGAGAAGAGATGGAGAAAGGGGTAGAAAGCATAGTGGAGAAAAATAGTGACTAAAAACTTTCAAATTGATAGGAAACATTAATTATAGACATTCCAGAAGCTTAAGAACTCCAAAAAATATATACTCAAGAAGATCCCCTAAATAGATGATATATATTACCATCAATCTCTGAAAAGGCAAAAATAAATAATTATGAGGTCAGGAAGAAGAAAACAAATGATCATGTATAAGACAACCTCAAGGTTATTAGGTAACATTTCATCAGAAACCATGGGGACTAGAAGGCAGTGAAGATTGTCGACCAAGAATTCTGTATTCAGCAAAGCTATCCTGCAAAATGAAGTGAAATAAGGACATTCCCAAACATAAAAACAGAACAAATGTATTGCTAGCAGATCTTAACTTACAAGAAATACTAAAGGAAGTGATTGAAAGCTAGCCAGCCAACATCTGGGTTTCTACTATGATTCTTCAACAAAAAGAACCAAAGTTCTCCTGGAAAAATGGATAACTCTGGGAATAGATTAGGAAACATACAAGATAATATTGGAGCATTTTGTAATATCATAAATCAAGCAAATAAAAAAATCAACACATAACAAAACAAAACACTTAGAATGACAAGTGTTAGAATGACAAGCCTAAGGGATACAAGTGTTGATTGAAAGAGCTCCCGATGGTCAGAGGTGGAATGATTTAAACAATAAAATATCATTGGATTATAAGCCAAGGTATATGAGTGTAATTATCCAAGTGTCTATCCTGCTATAAAAAATGTTGAATAAATGAGTAGGGAGAAGAGATAAACCCTACAGAAGAATTACAAGTAGTTTATATGGATATGCCCTTAGCAAGTTGGTGCAATGTGCTAATTCCTTAAATTTGGGATACATATAATGACTTCTTTTAAAAGAGTACAGAATTGAAGGTAGAAAAAATAATTGTAACTTTCCATTGGAAAAATCTGACTGAAGCTCAGCCAGTTGATTAAAGTTAATATACCACTGAAAAATCACATTAATTGTAATACCCTTGTTTTGTGTGATAAAAACAGCACTTTACCTCTGTGGTCTTTTCCCCAAAATAACATAATCCCATTCTAAACCTAAAAAAAATCATACAAATCCTAACTGAAGGAAATTCCATGAAGTATCTATTGTATACCAATCAAAATTACCAAGATTATCAAAACTAAGCGTTCTCAGAAACTGTCACCACCAACATGAACCTAAAGACACATAAAAAGTAAATTTAACACGATATGTCAGGGTGGCATTGTAGAGTAGCAAAAGGACATTTGATGTAAAACTGAGTAAATCTGAATGAGGAATGGATGTTAGTTAATAACAATGTAGCAAAGTTGCATATTAATAGGAACAAATGCATCACACTAATGTTAGCTTGTTAATAATAGGGGAAAATGGTACTGCGTGAGGGGACTCTACTATGCAATTTTCTAGTAATCTAAAGTTGTCCTAAAATTTAAAATGTGGGGGGACCAAGACCTGGAGTGAGGGGGAAGGGAAGGAAGGGAATGGGATTATGAAAAGAATTAAGATGTGTTTAGTATGTTCACGAACTCCACATGATGAATACAATGATTATATACTGCGAACATGTACCAGTAAAAACAAAATTAATTACATATATTAAAAATTTAAAATATATATTATGGAAAATATATTCCTCTCACTTGTATTCTTTTCTGCTGTATCTTCTTTAGTTTGTTGATTTTTCAAATTTCTTTGTGAACATATATTTAATTTCCAGAAGCTCTAACTTTTTCATAACCACCTCTTCCTGTTTCAGGTATTGCCTCTTTTTCCTCAAAGTGTCACCTTCTTTATATGTTAAACCCTTTCTTTTGTCTCCTTGGATATTCTTATCACTTAGTTAAGAATCATATTTTACTTATTTATAATTTGTATTTCCAGAGATATGAGTGCATATCTTATTTTGTTTAATTTGCTGAAGTTTTTAATGTTAATTTTCCTCATCTGTATGCAAGTTGGTCTGCTATTTTATTTAGGGTAGTGTATTTTTCTTTTATTTTTTACTTTTCTTGAGCTGAAATCCCCCTGACAAATGAATTGGATATTGTTTCCACTTGATCCCTGATGATAGAACCACAAAGAAAAACAGAATCATATATGAATTTCTTAGCACACATTCAGTCTTAGCCACAAGGTCTATGGTTCCTATTTCTAGAATCTCCAGATAAAGCTTAGCCACATTATGCATTTGTAGATTTGCTTCCTATCCTTCCATGTGGATTCACGAAAATGCTGGCAAATGTAGCAGATTCCAGCCTATAGTTTCAGTTTAAAGAATTATAGCCAGCACATGTTCTCTGCACGGTCAGCTTCCCCCATCTCTTAAGGCTTAAACACCTGCAACACGGACCAGTTCCTTTTCGAAGACCTCACAAGGCTCTCAGCTTACCTGCAACTCTGCCTTTCATGTGTGAATTCCATTTTGTAGAGATTTTAATTTTAGCAATGTTTTGAGATTTTCTAGTTTTTTGATGAATGGAAGCATTGAAAACTTGGACATATAAGACCATGAAGGCATCTAGGCCAGGTCCTTATTAGAATATTTATCAGCAGACTTAAAAACATGCATTAAGTTGGCCATGAGAGCTACTTCCACACATTTAAATTTAGGAAATAAAGAAGTGTTTAAAATGGGTATAAAAAGTTCATCACAAGATAATTTTATAATAACAAATTTGAAATAACTAAAATCTCCATAAATATGGGTTTAGTTATTACAGTATTATGTTAAATTTATATGAAGAGATACCCTCCATTCATTATTTCATAAATTGCTAAGAACTATTTACTGACATAGGAGATATATGAAAGACAATTTTAAATGATATAAACATATAATCTCAGTTGTGTAATGAACATTTTTATCTGCACATATTTAGATAAATAGAATCAATAATTATACTTCATATTATTCTTTATCTACCAATGGTTCTAAATTAACAGTTTAATCATTTTAATAAATGCCATCTGAACAAATATGGATTGATTTTTCTTTATTAACACAAACATACTTCCCTGGAATAAATCAGTCAGTGATGATGTAATTTTATATCTTGCTGCTTTAGATTTGTTGTTATTTTGTTAATGACAATTTCCTCTATATTAATAGAGAATATTGCTTTATAATTTATATTTCTTAGAGTACTTTTAGTTTTGACTGTAGGGTAACAATTATCTCAAAAATGATATTTCTTCTGTTTCTTAAAGTTTGGCAACTAATTGATACTATTCCTAAAACAGTAAAGCAATTTTTAAATGCTTATATGACTATTCTGAACTTGTTTCTTGTTGTGTCAAGTTTGAAAATTTGGAAGTTCCAACATAACTTTTTTTCCATTTAAAATGAATTTTCTAATATGTTGGCATGAAGTTGATCATGATAATTTACCATCTTTTAGTAATCCACAAGTGAAATTAACTTTCCGTTTCTGTCATTTGAAAATTGTGCCACATCCTCCTTTTAGGAGTTTGTCAATTTTCTTACCTTTTCATAGGATTAATTTTGACTCTTGAGTTCTGTGGCAGAAAGGCTTTCACACATGGCTATCATTGTCTTCTGCTTTCTGATATGCACACCCTTGTGTATTCCTCAACCACTATTGTGGGCCATGGAGGTAGTGAGAAATTATGGCAGTAATGATGGGATGCCTTTTCCATGATTAAGTTAAAATGCACAATGATCACATTCATAATAGGGAATTTGTACCTGTACATGATATATCTCTCTCTTTTTTTTTTTTTTTTTGGTTCCAGGAATCGAACTCGAGACCTTATACTTGCAAGGCAGGCAGCGGAACCACTGAGCTAAATCCCCGGCCCTGTACATGATATATCTTAATTCTTTTTCCCCCAATCCCCTCTGCTCACTGACTTGTCTCTTGCAGGCATATTCTCTCCGAGTCTTCGCTGATGCTTGCTGGAATATAGAGGACTACATTATAAATATCTGGAAAGACTTTCCACCAACAGCCAAGAATGAACTGAGGCCCTCAGTCTAATTTTTCCAAAGCTCTCAACCTTGTTAACTACCACATGTGTGAGCTTGGAAGTAAACATCTTTCCAGTGAATCTTTTAGGTGAATCCTCAGAACTAGGCCTGACAGCTTCATTGCAGATTTCTGTGAAGCAGCAGACCCAAGCAAGCTGTGCCAGATTGCTTACCCACAGACATTGTGATATAATAAAGATATATTTTCAAGCCATGGGGTTTCGGGATGGTTTGTTACATAAAATAGATAATATGGTTTGTTTAAATATTGCTCATTTCCTATGTTAGTTATTTTTGCTTCAATTGCTTTCTTCTACACATTTTTACTTTTCAATTCTTTTTGTATTTTTTAAAAAACACTGCTTTACTGATATAAGATTAGCAGAAAATAACCGGCATATACTTTAAACAAACAATTTAATGAGTTTTGACCTTGATCAAGTCACAAGCAAAGAAAGGTGACTGATGCCTTCAAAACTTTCTACATAATCCTTTGTAATTCTTCCCACACATGCTTTCCTGAAACATCCCTCTCCCCTAATAACCAATCTTTTTTAGATAGCCCACTTAAAAATTTTATGTGAATGAAATCAACCATTATAAACACTCCCTCTCTCTTTCCCTCTAACTGGTTCCTTTCACCTAGCAAAATTAAGTTCAGATTTATCTATGATGGTGTGTACAACAATAGTTCAATTCTTTTCATTGCTACGTAATATTGCACTTTGTGGTCAGATCATTTTGTTTAGCCAACAAGCCACTTGCGGCCATGTGTCATGTCCAGATTTTGGATATTAAAAAAAAGTTGCTATGACATTCTTAATTTTTTTATGGGAACATACTTTTATTTCTTTTGGATAGATATTGATGTGTGGAAAAGTTGGATCATGACTTTGTTTTGGTACCGGGGATGGAACTCGGATCCCTGCGCTTGCAAGGCAGGTGGTGGAACCACTGAGTTAAATCCCTGGCCCTGAATCATAACTTTTGAAGAAATTGCTAAATTGTTTTGTGCTGTGGCTTTAGCATGTTCTATTATGACTAGCAGTATGCAAAAATTCCAATTGTGCTGGATGTTTACCTATGCTTGGTACAGCCAATCATTTTAACTTTACCCATTCTTATGTGTGTGGTATCTCATAGTGATTTTAATTTGTTTGCCTTTCTTAATAACGAATTTGAAAATCTTTTCACTTGCTTATTTTCTATCCATACAAATTCTTTGATAAAGTGTGTGTTTAAAGCATTTGCTCATTAAAAAATTGGGTTGTTTGTCCTATTGTTATTTAATATTAGAATTCTTTATGTATGCACTAATTATAATTGTTTGTTTGTTTATTTATTTATTTATTTATTTTGGTACGAGCACAACTACTGAGCTAAATCCCCAGCCTTAATTATAATTGTTTTAACAGGTACATGATTTACACATATTCTCTCCTAGGTTGAAACTTTTTATTTCATTTTCTGAACAATGTCTTTTGAAAAATAAGTGTTTTAAAATATTGACTAACATTTCAAAAATTAATATATTGCGCTTAGTGTTTTATATATAATAAATATTTAATATCAAAGATCAATGAGAATTTTTCTTGTGTTTCCTTGTGGAATTTTTATAGCTTTAGGCTTCATATATGTGTATATAATGGATTTTAATGAATAGTAAATATTGCTTAAGGTATTGCTTCTCATTTATTTTTCTTCCAATCAGTGTATGAAATTTTTTCCAGTATAACTTTTGGAAAAGACTATTTCTCCACTGAATTGCTTTTGTACTTTCGTTGAGAAGTTGTTTTCCATATACATCTATTTTTAATCTCTCTGTACATTTTATTTATCTAGTTGTCTACCTTTTTGTCAATGCCACATTATATTGATTACAATAGCTTTATTATAAATCGTGGAATCAGGTAGTATTAAGCTGTCAGCTATAATTTTTCCATATTCATAGTTGTTTTGTTGGTCTAGATCCTTTCCTATCTGTATATACAATTGATTTTTGTGTATTGATCTTTTGTTGCATAACCTTGCTAACCTCTCCTAAAATTCTATTCATTTTGATAATTCATTTTGTTGACATTCCACTCAATTCTCTACATAGAAGATAATGAAAAAAGCCAGTTTTACCTCTTTGTTTTCAAACTCTATTCTGTTTATTCATTTTTCTTAATTATTATACTGAATGTAACCTTCAGTAAAATGTCGAATGACTAAATAACAGTGGACATCCTTGCCTTTCTCCTGATCTTAGAAGGAAATTGTTCATACTCTCATCATGAAATGCATTGGAAGCTGTATCTTTTTTTGTAGATGACCTTTATCATGTTGAGAAATTCTCTATTTCTAGTTTGCTGAAATGTTTTTATCTTGAATGGATGTTGGATTTTATCAAACATGTTTTCTGTGTTAATCTGTTTTACTTCAATGATTGTTTCTTCTGCTCAGTCTAGTGTTTTGATAAGCTTTTAAAAAATAATTGTCCACCCTTTCCAGCAGATCCTTCAACATATTTGATATACTTATTTTAAATTTCTGGTCTGATGTTTCCAATATTGGGCTCATTCATTGTTCAAAATTATTGTATGTTTTCTTTTTTGTATCTCATTTGCTTACTTCTTCACATGTCTGGAAAGTTGGCACATTTGTGTATAAAAAATAAGAGTTTCAAGGAAATAAGAATTATGTAAATATAGAGGATGTCTCCTTTTCCATCTGAAAATATGCTACACAGGCATTTTAGCCCATGTAGTGTGGAGATTTGGACTTAGGTTCATCACCATCTCTGTTCATTAGGCAGTCTCCATGTGCTTGTGCCTAAGACAGAATCTCAATTATTTCTTCCACAGATTCATTGACCAACAAACACAGACTCACTCCACTTAGAATCTCAAACATTCTAAACTGTCATGAAGTCCACATTTGGCCCATAAAAGTATTAGAGTGAATCTTCTTCCTTCTAATGTTAAACCAATTATTAAAATATTTGTAGATCTTTGTCTTCCTAGCAGGGCCTCATCATGTTTTGAAAGTAGACTATTAGGTGTCTTTAAAGCCTCTGCTTCCTGGTAGGTTTTTTTAAAAAATACTTTTATTTTGCACTTTATCCTGATTCCTTTCAAATTTATAACTGTAACAATTTTTGTAAATATTTTTATGCTTCAGAAAAATAAATCCCAATTCCATCTGCTTTTCTTCCTGCTAACTTGTATCCATTGGGCACATTTTCTGTATGATATTGCTTATCAATTTCTTTGGTTTCAAAGAAGCCTCAATTATTGTGTAGATCTTGTATTTCTCATTTAAGTATAGTCTGTTTTAAAATAAATGATACATATTTTTAAAACATCTTAAATAGATCAAGAATACTTCTCCAGAGGGGATCTTCATTACCTGAATATCACCTATAACTTAGGTGAATTTCTATATGTGTGTCTATATCCTCTCTCTCTCCCTCTCTTCTCCCCTTCCCTCCCCTGTGTGTGAGAAATAGTAGCGCAATTTACTAAAATGTCCTATTTGTTCCTTTCTTGTGACATGATAAATTGAAATATTCAATGCAAACATAATTTGAGTAGTTCCGGAGACTACTGTATTAATTACTATCTGGGAAAGTCAAGCTTTTTGACTTGATTAATTTGGTAAAATTAATCAGTGAATCAAACATGTAACAATCACTTGAGTTATATATATTTATTTCTGGTCATATGCCAGATAGAGGAGGTTTATATTTAGTTTACACAGACAAAGTAAAATCATGATCTATGGCCATTTTTATCTTGGTCATATTTTTTTAAATATCTCAATAATAAGACATTTTCCAAATTGTCTGAAAACTTATAAAATATTTTCCATATATGAAAATAGTAGTATTAAAAAGAAATTAACAGATAATTCTTTTAGGCGTGCAGTTTATCCGTATGAGCTACCAGGAAAGGAAAATATCCAGAAAACCTAGGTTGGAATAGTGCCTTCTATCATCTTCACTATTTTCTACAATTGAACTTGATTAAAATTAAATTAATATG
Organism: Heterocephalus glaber; assembly: GCF_000247695.1. The sequence goes on from NW_004624808.1 coordinate 22,567, forward strand.
AACACATTACTTGTAATTTTGAAAAACTTTCATGGGGTTATTTAATTTAGATGCAGGACTGTACCCAATATATTTTTCTCTATTAAATACAAGATGATTCTTCACACATTTAAAACATGCAACTAACACTCAGCTTGGGGAGATTTTTTTTAAAGCAGATTTTACTTGAAATGAAGACAGTCAAATATGAAAAACAAACAAACAAACAACTTGTCGGCATTTTCTTGTGCTGCTTCTAATTCTTAGTAACAATGGGATGAGGGAAATTTAGAATGTCAACGAGGTACTTTTGATGGTCTACTTTGGGTTATAGCGTTTCAGTGCATATTAAATCAATGTAGGCAATAAATATTACTTTGAATCAAATCTATACATTTGAAACTTATATTTTGATGCACTAGTATTTTAGGGAAATCAAATTTTGGGATCTTTAATAAGTCCTGAAATATTTGTATGCGGCTGCAGAATTCCAGAAGGTTATTGAGTAAAACAATCTTGAAAAATGCTTTTGTGTATTGGTCAGTTCAGTAGAATTTATTTTCTTGAATAGATACGTGTCTAACACTTTGGGAGAAAAGTAGAAGGAAATCTGTTTAATGATATATATTTTAATGCAACATGTGGAAAATATTTTAAGATTGTTTTGTATCAAAACTTAGGATAACTGAGATAGGGTATTCTAAAGAATAACACGTGGCCAGTACTTTACCTCTAAAATGATATATTTATGTACTAACAGATTTTTTATGAGTTGCACCAAAATGTCAGCCTCAGATGGATTAAGTTGACTTGCAAAGGACAAGAGTCTTACATTTATTCTGTTCAAACAATTCACTGTAAATCCTTTTCCTGCAATCTAAAAGGAGGATTACCATAAATGAGAAAACTTTGTAGAAAGGCCCAGTGGAAATCTAAAAAGACATTCTTTATCTCCTAAACATTCCATTATGCGAAAAGTTACAATAAATACAACTTTAGTACAGGACAATAAAACAAAGTGAAATATTTGAATATTGTAAAAGGACTGCTACCTGAAAAGAGCAGTACCATCAACTACATTTTTTGCAAAGTTAACTGAATATCAAAAACAGAGGAGCCTGTTAAGAATCTCACCAGAGATAAAAATAAAAAATAAGCAGTCACTTGATATACAATATACAGATTTGAGCAGAGAGAAAAATAATATGTTACACAATATACTCAGATCTGAAAGAAATATATCACTTTTGCTAATCCTCTATTATTTCCTTCATGTGAGGACAGAGAAGTAGTTGCACTCATTAAGTGCCTTCCGTGTGTCATAAACTGCTCTGAATAATTTAAATGCATTATTCTATTTATCTCATGAAGATTTTAGGAACAAAAGGCACAAAGGGGAAGGGGCAGGGGAAGTGGGAGCGGTAGGGGAAAGGAAAGAAAGGAATGGAATTAATATGAGAAAATGAAAAAATGGAAACAAAGTCTTTGTAAATAGGGAGGGATAGAGGGGCTGAGG
>NW_004624808.1:64246-96897 GCF_000247695.1 Heterocephalus glaber
ATGAAATAATGTAGAAAAGACCACTGCATTTCACATACATGGTGGCACACAGCTGTAATCTCAGCACTCTGGGTTTCTGAGGCAAGTGGATGACAAGTTCAAGCCTAGCTTGGGAACTTAGTGACTTTATGAGGTCCTGTCTAAAAAGTAAAAGTCAAAAAAAAAAAGCTGGGGATGGAGTTCAACCCTGCTCTGAAGGGAAACATTGGAATCTGCTCCAGACTTTTCCACTTTTAGCTAGTCCCTTAGTCCATTTTGTGTCACCATAACAAAATACTACATACTGGGTAATTTAGAAGAAAAGCAGTGTATTCCTCGTAGTTCTGGAGGCTAGTAAATGAAATCTCAAGGAGCTGGCATCTGGTGAGGGACTTCTTGCTGCCTTACACTGTGAGAGAATGCAGAAGGGCAAAAGAGTGCAAGACAGCAAGTCTGCAAGAGGAGGCCAGACTTGCTTTTTATTCAGAGCCCATTCCCATCATGACTAACTCACTCACACAATGATGACATTACTCGCTCAACACTGCTACAGGTCAGTGAACTTCAGCATGAGTTTTGGAGGAGACCTTCAGATCACTGAAGCAAGGTATCACTTTTTTCTGGTGCCCAGATAGTTCCCGCCTTTTGTTTTTAGGACCCACTTATTGGAAATCAAGTCTATTCGTTGAGGATCTTACTTTAGCAGAGATTCCATAGCACACATGAGTTGGTTGGAGAGACAACTAGATGAGCAAAACAGTCTACCTCTGAGGATTTCATTTTAATGTTGTCTTTGGAAGACAAGCTCAAGATGAGCCCGTCTCATAGAGCAAAGATTATTATATTTGCCTTATCAGAGCTAAACATTTAAGTAATACACATTCTAGTTTACTTGCTAAATCCTGGAAATAATGCTTTGATTTTTTAATTTAAAGTTTCAGAGACTTTTTCTCCTGTACAAATTATACTCTCCCCTTTCTTTCCTTAGGGAGAAAAAAAATCTCATTTTCACTCCTTACTAATATCTATAAATGCAGTATTTCTCCACAAACTGAATAGATACCTACATAATATATAGTTGATTTTTATTTTGTCACTTGAACAACTGAGTTGTTTTTCATTTACCATTGCTATGAAAAATATTTGTATCAGTTAATTTTAAAGAAGTTATCCTGATTTATAAAAACAATATTGTTTGTTGTCTCTCACTGGAGTGAATCTGGAATAGTCATGTGTAAAGAAATACATTCTACCACAGAAGCTTTCTCATGTCAGATGTAACAAATATATGTGTGTATGTATGTATGCACACTATATGGATATATGTATGAATTCTATATTATACCTCTGTACTATATTATAATACATAGTAGGACATATGTATAATATTGCATACATAACGTGTGGATAGATACAAACCTCCATAGTTATCATTTTTCCATAAAGATGATAATTGTGAACATTTTTGCTATTTTACATACATAAAGAGACCATCCGAAGAGATATGCAGAAAAGTATGCAAAAGTAGCTATGTGTGCTCACATACCTCAACACAGGTGTGTATTGTTACATCTGGTGAGTCTGGAGTCTAGATATCCCCAGACTCACCCTAGCCGGGCTTGTCTCTCTCTCTCTCTGATGTAGAAATAGGAAGAGGAGTCAGAGAAGACCAGTGCAAAGCGAAAGTAATTTATTGTAGGTATTGGAAGAGGAAGTGATAAAGAGCCACCCCAGAGGAGTAGGGGCGCCCAGAGCTGGGACATCGCTGAATCTGGGGCTGTGATCCTGTTTTATGGGGTTGGGGTCCCATCTCCACCCACTTATGGGTCAACATGTGATTGATTGGATATCAGGCTTGTTGCTAGAGTTTTGGTCTTGTGGGCTAATGGGGAATTGGGGTAGGTATGGCAACCTGCTCTAGGAGGGCCAGTGCTGCCTGCACAGAGGTAGGGGTCAACACCACAGGCTGTCACCTCAGTGTAATTACACAGACACAGGTCTCAAAACCACGGGCTGCCAGCTCGACTGCTTGCTGCAATGCAGAGGCTATTTCTTTTCTAGTTAAAGGGGCCCAGTTCCCTAATCTACTCTTACCTAAGGATCCCAATTTTCCCTATAGTATATGCACACATATACTTGTGCCATGCACGCATATGTATCTATCTTAGTCTGCTCCAGCTGGCATAGTAAAGTTGCATAGACTGAATGGTTTTAACCACAACATTTATTTCTCACAGTATTGGTGGCTGGAAGTGCTACACCAGGGTCCCCTCGTGGTTGGGTTCTGGTGAGGGCCTTGTTCCTCGCTTGCAAATGGCTGTCAGCCCACATGATAGAGAAAAAGAGCTCTGGCATCTTATCTTCTTACAATGCCACCAGTTCTATACAATAAGAGCTCAACCCTTGTGACCTCATTTAACTTTAATCAGACTCGTAAAGGCCTAAACTAGAATGCAATCTCATGGTGTGGAGAGTTAGACGTTCAGCATAGAAATGCAACCAGACACAATTCAGTCAACGAAACTTAACTGGTCTTGAATTGAAATCACAATGCAAGTTATCGTATTATTTTTCATAATTTTAAATTTAAGTATTTCTTTTTCATAGTAACTATTTGACACATACACAGGACATGATAAAAATAAGCATTAAATATTCCCATCCTACCTTGATAAATATTGTCATTTAGTCATAATTCCCTAAAATTTTTGTTTTATTTTGTTTTATTTAGAAATATTATTTTATTAATTTAGTTCAGCCTCCTTGGCCTGTTAATCCACCTTTTTGTCTAAAGACAACGAAGATCTTTACTGGGTGATCATTATTCTCTTCATTTTTGGTACAATTTTTCAATCATTGCATTATTTATACATCAACATTTGTCTATTAAAGTTTAATACCATTTTACATATTTTAAAATTTTATGTAAGTGCTAATATATTATACATATTCAGATAATTTCATCTTCACTCAATGTTATGCTTTGGGAATTTCCTCAGTTTACTATATTAAATTATTGATTGATTTTTAGCATGAAAGCATTTCTATGTAAAGATACATAATTTTTGTATCCATTGCCATTTTAATATTTAAGTGTTTTCTACTTTTTGGAATTATGAAGAATCCTGAAATTTATCTCAAGCATGTAACATGTGCCAGAGAATACATGTGTACCAAAGAGTATGTAGGCAATAAAAGTGAAAGAGAAATTGCTAGATCAACATATACATGAATTTATTCTCTCACTATATATTACCAAATAACCTTGTAACGTGCTTATTTATATTTCTTGCAGCAGTATTTGAGCATTATTAATGTTACAAATATTTAAAAACAAGAAGCATTGTCAAACATTAATTTTAGAAAAATGGATGATATGAACAGATTATTTCATTTCTTTAATTTGAATTACCTAATTATTAATGAATTTAAGCATCTTTGCATCTATTTTGGCTTCTTGTTTCTCTTCTTCCATGATTTATTAATATTTCAACTTTTCAAGGTTTTTCCATTTTTGTTCTTCTCAATGTTTGGTTGTTCATTATCTGTCCTGCAATTCAATCCTCTGCTATTCCTATAGATTACAAATATCTCCTCCAAAGTTGTTGTGTGTCTTTTTTGTTTATGGTTTCTTCTTAAGATTTTTTAAATCTCAAGCAATTTAATATTATACCTAATTTTTTTTGTGAAGTGTGTTTTTATGGATTGGTTATCAAATAATTTGCTTTCCCAGTATCATAATAATATGTTCTCAGGGCTATCTTTTCAAAAAATTCCCCAGTGATTTTTTTGGGGGGTACAGTACTGGGGATTGAACCTAGAACCTTTCACATGCTAGCAGGTACTCTACCACAGAGCTACATCCTTTACATATATATGTACATAAATATGTATTGTATGCTAATTTGTGGCATTTGTATATGCCTATAACATATTTTCATCATATCCGTCCTCTATTCATCTCCCTTATACCCCCTCCCCTTTCCCTTCTTTCCTTTCTTCTTGTCTAATAATCTCCCTTCTACTTTCTACTTTCATGCCATGTTTTTAGAATTCAAATATTGGAAGAATGTGCAATACTTGTCTTTCTAAGTCTAGCTTATTTTGCTTAACATAATGAATTCCAGTTCCATCCATTTTCCTACAAATGTTATAATTTTTTTTCTTTATACCGAATAACACTCTATTGTATAGATATACCACATTTTCTTTGTCCATTCATCCACTGACAGGCACCTCTGTAGATCCATGCCTTGCCAATTGAGTTGTGCTACAATAAACATGAGTCTGCAGGTATCTTTATAGTATGCTCACTTTGGGAAGGTATCAAAGAATGGTACAACTGAGTCAAATAGTATTTTCATTTTTAATTTTTTGAGGAACTTCCACACTGATTATTGTAGACCTTTTCAACAGTGTGTAAGTGCTACTTTTTCTCAACGCTGTCTTTTTGATACGTTTGGTTTAATTTTAAATGCTTGGATGATCTACTTGGGATCATTTCTTATATGGAGTTAGGTGGGGAACTATTTCATTCTTTTATCTGGGTAATTAGTTCTACCAATACTATTTGTTTAATGAACACTTCTTTATGTACTAATTTCTAGTAACACTCCTGTAATAGATAAAATTCTACATGTGTTGATCAATTTGTACTATTTAATTTTCTATATATCTATAATATTAAAATGCAGAAGTATCTTTATGATGGTTTTATAATGACTTGATATTTCATGGGGCAGATCTCTTTGCTTTAGTTTTCAAATTTATCTTGGCTATTTTTGCATTTTACTATTTTTTTTCAGGTGTCAAAATTGCTGTTCAAATTGTAATGAAGAAATCCTTTCTATAGTGTTAATTGGATGTAGTTTGGGGAGGATGAATTGTTTAAAATATTACTTGTCCCTATCCTTAACATGCTGCATTGCTCAATTTATCTATTTTTTATTATTGGCATGATTTCTTATTTTTGTTGTTTATCAGTCCATGTTTGCAGTACATAATGATTACATTCCTGGTGGGGAGTTGGTAATGTACAGAACACATCTTCATAGTTTTTTCATCCTCTTCCCCTCCTTTCCCTCTTCACTCCCTCTATCTCCTTGTCCCTTTCCCTTTTGGAAAAGATACATTTCCTTATTTCTTATTATTAATCTTTTATTTGGCACTTTATATGTTGAATTTCTCACATAAGAGAAGCCATGTGATATTTAAGCTTGTGTTGCAGAATGGAAATAAAAATTTTCCAGCTATTTCTTGGACAGAAGACTAAAATCTAGAACATATAAAGAAGTCAACATATTAGAACACTAGAAATAAAAGATCTAATCAAAAAATGGGCAACTGAAGCAAAACAACACTTCTCTGAAGAAGTACAATTTATCGATAAATATATGAAAAAATGTTCAACATCTTTGGCCATTGGAGAAATGCAAATTAAAAGAACACTGAGCCGGGGATTTAGCTCAGTGGTTCTGGCGCCTGCCTCTCAAGTGCAAGGTCCGGAGTTGGATTCCCGGTACCAAAACAACAACAGCAGCAACAACACTGAGATTTCATCTTATCCCAGAAAGAATGACTATCATAAAGAAATCAAATAATAACAAATGCTGATAAGGCTGCAGGGAAAAAGTGGAAATGTAAACAAGTACACTCATTATGGAAATCAATATGGAGATTTCTCAGAAAACTAAAACTTCATTCCACCCAACCATTCCTCTTCTAAGTATCTTCTCAAAAGCCTTAAAGACATCATATTGCAATGATACACTTTTACAGCTGCACAACTCATAATAGCTAAACCTTCTAAGCAGCATGTATATCCACCAACAGATGAATGAATAAAGAAAATGTGGTATTTATACACAATGGAGTACTACTCTGTCATAAAGAAGGATAAATGAGCCATTTGTAGGAAAATGAATGCACCTTGAGACTATAATGTTAAATGAAATAAATCCATTTATTTATTACTATATTTTGTTTTCTAAAAGGTTTATAACTCCAGAATTTTTGCACATCTTTATTTTATTACATTTTAGCATTTGTTTTTCTATTATAAACTGTTTCTTTTTCAACAATTGCATTTTATCATTTTTATTGCTAACACATAATAACAAATTGTTTTCTGCATTACCATGGTTTTCAGATACCTGGTTGTGCATTCTTATTTGTTTTAATAGGTTTTTTTTTAGATTATGTTTTAAAATATTGTATTATAAAATATAATGCATTCAGAGTGAAGTACAAAAATGTAAATACAAATTATAATGAATCACTTTACAGAAAACAGTTGTGTAGCCACTATCTAGTAAAGAAATAAAATACAGAAGAAATATAAAGCTAATTAAATCAAACTTTTAAATGGTGCAAAGCCTTACATTGTAAAAATAGCTATGCTAAATAATCACAGTTTTTAAAAGAAAAATTGCAAGAAAAACTGTAAAACCTTCAAAAGAAGGGTCACAGAGTAAAAATAGTCCCACAAGACATTAAGGCATACTAAAAGATTTTAAGTAAAATGTTATACTCGTACATGAGTAGAAAAACAATATATTGTACCAAAATAGATTTATAAGTTCAGAAATAGGTTTAACTTTATATAAAAGTGTGGTACATCATAAAAATGTAATCTAAACCACTGAAAGAAAATGGATTTACAAATAAACGATTTTGAGATGATTAGTTAGACTCGAAGTGTATCAGCCATAGAAATATGACAAATGACATCATATAGAACAAGAGTAAAGTATGGGTGCATTTTTCAAGAAATTAAAAAATATGTGTTATGAACTATAATTCAAAATGTAATACAATAAAATATTGATAAATTTGACTACATTAACTATAACTGATAGCAAAAAATAATACCATTCCTGAGACAGGGCCTTAATTATGGAGGTCATGCACTGTATATTCAGAGTTCTTCAGTAGGAATTATGTATGTATTTTGATTACTTTGATATCAACATTAATTTTTCTATTAGAGTTTTAAGCATATTTATATATGTTTTATCATCTTATTATCTACAGTTTTCCTGTACATCCTGATTTTCTGTTTTTGTACCTGGGATCAAACTCAGGAACTTGCACTTTTGAGGCAGGCAGCACCATTGAGCTAAATCCCCAGCGTGTACATCCTGATTTTTCACAGCTCACGTACATTTAAATGTATATGTATTTGTGTAAAATACAAAAATCTTACATAGACATAGATCAATATCCCACCTTCCTTTATATTTTAATTATCCTATGTATCATACCTGTATATAAGTCTCCTAAACACATACTAAAAATTTTTGCTATCAATTTATGATCTAATTGTTATTAAGATAAAAATTCAGGGAAGCATAGCCTTTGTTTTTATACATATTTCCAGTGCTCTTTATTCATTTCTGAGCATCTTAATTTTTGTCCAGTGTCATTTTCCTTGTTTTAAAGAATTTTAGCATTTCTTCTAGTGACAATCTTCTGGTAATAAATTTTATTAGCTTTCATTTTTCCAATGTTAAAGATGATTTTTCCCTGAATATGTAATTCATAGTGAAATTAGCCCCATTACTTTAAAGATATCATTTCCTACTGGAGACTCCTGCAGTTAGGTTCCAGTACCCTACCCAGTATATGGCACAGGTCTGAGAAATAAATACACTAAGGGACAAAACTAAGAGAGAGAAAGCGGGGTGCCAGGACAACCAATGCCAGTGCAACTGACAAAGGCCCTGGCCAGTCCCAGGCACTGACTTTTATTGGCAATCAATTGGGGTAGAGACTACATGTGGTTTCTATGGAAATTAATGTAAACAGGTTCATACAGGACAAGACAAAGCATTCTTGAATTAGGAACAGAATAGACAAAATATATGGTAGAGCATTGTCCTAGTAAGAAAGTTTTAGTTGTAGGAACAGTATTTGGGTGTGAGTTGCTCTAGACTCGCTTCGCAAAACAAGCTGATTGTGGGGTTAACTCTTCACAGCCTGCTTTGGGCATAATCAGTGTTATGGTTCCCGCAATTTTCTTCTCCTTGGCCTCAGTCTCCCAGGGGAGTTAGGCCATTAACTATGTCGTTGCTGCACTCTATGCCATGTGTCACTTTATTTTCTTTACTACCTTAAGTTCGTCTCTATTTTTGCTTTCAACAATTTGTAACATTCTTCCATGTGGATTTCTTTGTGTTTATTCTGTTGATTTACTGTGACTATATCTATGCAGTTTCTCAAATTTTAGAAAGTTTTAGCCATTGCATCTTCAAATATTTTTTCAGTCATATTCTGTCTCCTCTTTCTGGGTTTGGAATTACATGTAATTGGACATTTTCTTATTTTTTGATAGTTCTCTTGAGGCACTTTACATTCTTGAATCATTTATCTCTTTCTTCTTTGCACTGAAAATTTCTATTAATTTAGCTTCACGTTCTCTTATTCCTTCCTTTAATGTGTCCATTTCTATGTTATGTGTTGATAGTCATTTTAATTCACACTTGCTAGTTTTCATTTTTGTTCTTTTCATAGTTTACTCTCTTGATAGTTCATATATTTTTATTTGTTAAAAGTAATTTTTGCTTCATTGACAATAGCAATAGACTTTAAAATTATTCCGTGGTATTTCTAGTATCCAAATTATCTCAAGGTTGGAGCCTGCTAATTTAAAATTCTCTTGTGAACATGTTTCATTTTCTCAAGCTTTCTTAGCTCAGATAATTCTAGATTGCATCTTAGACATTATTGGTATTAAATCACAAATATTCTGAATTCTGCTATTTTTTTTTCTTGAGTATTCTTGCTTTTTGTTTTCAAAAAGAATTGTATTTTCTGAGTTTGAGATGGAAATTCTGACCTATCTATATCTGTTTAGATATCTATTTTAGACCTTTTATTTTTAGAAAAGGATCTCCAAGTTTATTCTAAGCTCGCGCGGAACCAAACTTAGTTAGAAATGTGATGAACAGAATTTTGGTATTCCTTCTCTGGCTCTTTCCCTTCTACAACTCCCACAGCCTTTGAATTGACTGCAGATATCTGGCTTCAAATTTTCTGTTTGTCTGCCAGAGAAATTTTGCTTGTCCTGTCAGAACCTGAACTTCCACCACTGTGCCACATGGGTAATATTTAATCTCAGCCCCAACCAGTAAAAAATAAGGAGCTTTAATTTGACAAGCTCGTCTTCCCTATTCCATTGAGATTTTGTTTAGAATCTGTCTGTTTTTATTCACTCACTCTATTTTCCTCAAGTGCTTTCCTTTTGTGTTGTTTGCAATACAAAAACACTGAGGACATCCTCAAGCAGAGCCTTATTTTATAACTACAGGCAACAAAAATTCTTTATTATTTCCGTGTTACTTAGATGCTACATTGCTTGATATTTTCTAATTATTTGTGGTAATTCTTTGTGAGAATACCATATTTTATCTTTTTTGCCATTAATTAGCTACCCCCTCCCCCAAGCTGTTATTTTCTTTTAGATTAAAAGTGACTACTTTGGAGAAATATTGCCTGGGCTTGAATATTGACTCATCATTTACATAATGAGGGAATTTAAGCATGTTTCATAGCCTCTTTGTTTCTCAGGTATGTGTAAGAGAGCAAAAATAACTTCTGGTAATATCTGGAACATGGAAAACTTCAACAAATGTCAAATATTTTATCATCATCACTATCATCATCATCATTTTGATTACTCTTGCTCCATTTTTTGTAAATATTTGATGATTTTTTTGGTTGTATGAGTAGCTGGCAAGTAAGAAATATAGGCTGTCATTATCATTTAGGTTTATTTACCCGATAGACTTGTCTTGAATGGGGCAATAAAGGATGGAAGACTCTGTATAAGTCATCTATGGGGAGGGTCGACCTATGGGCTTCATTTTAGATTATACAGGGGTGGATTATCAAGGAAAACTGTGGCTCTTGACTCCTCAATGAATAAAATAGTAGAAGAAAGGAATCATATTTAACCTTCTAGTCACTGATATTACAGCAATTTTCCTTTCCTTCTATGTCTTTACTCAATACTTGAGGACAGAAGTCATTCCCTGGCAGGTGTTACGTACCACATGGGAACACTATTGCTGCTTTCTACTACTGTTTGCAAGCGTGTCTGGATATGAATTCACATGTGTCCTTGTGTGTGTTGGCAACTGGGCTCTGACTGTATTCCATAGAATTTATTAATTGAAGTATCCATTGAATTAGTTAATGTAGCTTGATTTCCCTCCTGCCACTTTTTACTTCGTGTCTTTGTTTAGCCTGAGATTGAACTTTCATTGAATATTTTGCAAATATCAAAAGACTTCTAATGAATATTTTTACTTTGCACCATGTATATCCATTTGCATTTTATCTTTCATAAATTCCTAAAATTTCTGGGTTCTCTGATGGTACAGTGAGTACTTCCTTCTTCTATGCTTCATGTGTATTTTACAGTGATATTTACTAAATCACTTAACCTAGTATCCTAAAAAATATATTTCGATCGATGTCTCCTCCTGAACACTTTGAACCAATAAAGAACAAGAGTCTCATCTTATACTACACCAGATCACTAGTTCCTACACAGTACAGAGTAAGAAATTAACCAATGCCTTTTGAAATAATGCAAGCTCTTTTATTAAAAAAAATTCAAAACTGGTTGAGGTCATATAGATTCACATATACACACAGATGTATGTACAGGAATTTCCTTATTATTTAGGTCCCAACCTCATACTAACAACTCTCCAAAATCCCTCTGGAATGTAAAGAAAATCTCTCCTACTACCCAGATCTCAACTTGGTGCTCTAATCTTATCATGCAAGTATATGTGTTTTCATTGTTTAAGAACTCATTCTCACTGTTCCTTCATCAAGTGAAAAAAAAAAGCAATCTTCTCCTTTCATAAGAGACAATCTCTTTCATTCTCTGTCAGTACAAATAGGTTTTTATATAATCGAGCATAGGAAGAATTAGTAGATGATATGGCACCGATATAACTGTAGTAGAAATGTGAATTTCTCCATCACACTATTTTCAGGTATTTAAAAAGAACAATCCTTATGATAGTAAAGTGTGTTTAATTATATATATTTTGGGGTGATAATTGCCATATGACGAAAAAAGACCAGAGACAAATCTGTTGTCAAATGGAGTTCCATTAATTAACTTTCTACCACAAAAGGAACCAAACAAGAAATGTGCTAGTTAACCTTGATTGTCATCTTGACTGCATGAAGAAATGCCTACAGAGGTGACTGGATTACAAGGACAATTATCCTCATTGGGTTTACCCATTGATCACTTGATCAATGAATGGACTGTTTGGGGCTGGGGCCTAGTTAGAGAAGGTGGGTCATGGATGCATAACCTTGGATACCATATCTAGACTCTGGCCCCTTCTTCATTGCCTCTTCTCTCATGTTCTTCTTCCCGGCCACCATGAAGTGAGCAGTTTTCCTCCACCATATCCTTCTGCCACAATGTCTCCGCCTTGGAGCCAGCTGACCATGGACTAAATCTCTGAAACTGTGAATCACAACCAATTTCTCTTCCTTTAAGTTATGAGTGTCAGGTATTTTGTCCCAGAGATGGGAGAGTTGACCAAAACAGGAATGGAAGCAAAGGATTTCTGCATAAAACTATAGAATTTGTGGGACGAATAGAAGTTTAAGTAACAAAAACATAAATATAGAATGATGTGACCAAATCCTTTGTTAAGCTCTGTACCTGTGCTGAAAATCAAGGTTTCTTTTGGGTCAAGGTGACCATGTTTTCAGATTCTCCTGGCAAGAATAAGATGTTTCATTTCTGCTGATTTTATTTCAGTCACACATTCTGAGAGTTCATGATTTTAAAGAACAAAATATTTTATCACTATGTCCTTCTGTTAATCAACAAAAGCATTTCTAAAGGTTCACTTAGGGGTGAAATAAATAACTGTCTAAATGGAACCCTGTCACTATTTTATTCCTAACTCCATAGCCAGAAGAACATGCTATCTGTTTCTACCCCAAAGGAGCCCTAAAAACCACAGTTATTTTAATCTTTTAAAAGTGACGTTCAATAGAAGCCCAAGGCTTCTACACATACCAAAAGCTTCCTAGTTGAAGGAGACTTATTTGTTTTAGAAAAGACAAAGAACACATAAAAAACAATGATTAAAAAGTATACAAGACTGAGAGCAGCAGAAGATAAGGCAATAGGAATCAAAGGAGGGCCATATAGTACATTCTCTTCTAATTTTCTTTCCAAGCGAGGTTTTCACCCTTCCAAATGCCAGCTTTACTTTAAAATAGCGACTTCAGCCTTTTTGGGCTTGCTATATGCATAGTGTGGTATTTTGTTTATATTCCCACAGAATGTGTAGTACTCTTTTAAAAGCGGAGCCCACTTTCCCTGCATTTAGACATTTTGAACTTACATAGGTGTTGGTGATAAGGATAACATAAGAAAAATGATGGGGCATGACTTCTAATACTTATACATAAAATATACGAAGTTTTCTTCTGTAAACTGCACTGCAGAAGGGAACATTAAAATAATTTTTTCCTTAGAGACAAGTAGTTCCCCACATTTCCTCAGGCCCAGGGCATAAATGGCTATACCATGTCTCTTCAGACCAGATGAATGGATAGAATATTCAGATTCCGGCCCCAAGAGGCTGGAGCCCAGTGTCCTTTCCATGAGAAAGGGGACAATGAGCTGAAGATGGCTGGAAGCCATAAAGCAGATGTGGAGCTCTGCATTATCTCGCTGTGCCCCCTCTCTCCTCTGTCCCTGCTATAAAGGACCCTTGCCCCCTGCATGCAGGAAGATGGTGATTTGAGGCAAACGGGCCTCTCTATGGCTGCGGAGATAGCTTTGAGTAAAACCTTTCTCCTTTTTACCAAGATAAGTGGCCTCTTTTGATTTGGTCAGCAGCGAGCAAGGAAACCTGAGCATATGAACCTGGCTGGCCTGTTAACACTTTCTCTTCAATTATTCACTCTGACGAAAGACACTTGGTCTGTCGTTAATACACTCGAGCATAGAATATGGGAGGTGCATATGTCTAGGGTCTAAAGACTACCCAAAGCTGGCAAAGAAATGCAGTTTTCTATAAATAGTTACCTGTGTGAGTCATCTGGGAGGTACACGCTCCAATTCAGGGCAAGCATTTAGGTAACTGAAGTCCTGGCCATCCTGACTGCTACTTCATGAGAGATTGCAAATCAGAATCAATAACTAAGCCACTTGTGAATTCTTGATTCACAGAAACCATGAAATTATAAGTTATACTAACTTATTATAATTAATAATAATTAATTATAAACCATTGCTCTTATAAGTTGCTAAATTGGGGGGGTAATTTGCTATATGATAATAAATACTAAATGTGCATGGCATATATTTTCACTTTATTAGGTTTTTCCATTTCATTTTCTGTGTATAGTTTAAATGGCCTGCTTAAATCATTGAGATTTAATGTAATTATCAGTATGATTGGATTTAAGTCCTTTGTTTTTGTTATGTTTTCTATATCCCTCCTCTGTTTTGTCTTCCTCTTCTACTGCTTTCCTTATTTGAATAATTCTTTAGTATTCTATTTTTATTTATTCATTGGTGTTTGGGGTATATCACTTTGTACCATTATCTTGTGGTCATTCCAGGGATTAAAATTTATATACCTATTCATTCACAATCTATTTAGAGTTCATATTTTGCCACATTAAGTAAAAAGTAGGAGCATTTACCTATGTAGGTTTATTTACTGTCTACTCCACTACTCGTCATGTATGTCATGCTTATATTCATGAAAACTCCTATTAGATGATGGCATGTATAACAGTTATCTCCATTTTAATAGTGAATTCATAAGTGGATTTTTATTACAAGTATTGTAGTTTTTAGCTCTAAAGTTAACATTTTGTTCTTTCCAACATTATTTTTTTTCGCAGTGGCTCCAAACAACGTTTTCCTATTCAATTTGCGATATATTTTCCTTGTTCTCAAAGTGCATAATTATGAGAGCTGGTGTATGATATTTGTCTCACAATTTCAATGTCTGTGGTATCTTTTGTATTATATCTGCTGACTCCTTCTTCTCTTGCAAATTGGTCACATTTTTTGGATATTTGTTGTTTTATGTTCCAATAATTCTGTGTATTCTGTTGTGTAGACCGGTTTCACATTACTGTATAATCTTCTTAAATGTGATGTTTTAATTTTAACTGAAAAATGATCCTAGCTTCAAAGTATGAGTCTCTTTTACCCTCAGGAGGTAATCATTCAAATGTCAGTATGTTTGGATGCTATTTTTGATTTGTTTTATATATTTATCTCTCAGGGATTTGTATGAGTCTTATGTGGTGGTTTATATTTCAGCTTAGTTCACTAAGCCTTTGCTGCTCTGTTTTCAGTCTCTCTTTATTAGGCATTAATAGATCAGGAATTATCTTGAGATTTTCAGATTTATACACAGAATTAAGGGACACCTTTTATGTCTGCTCAATGATGCTCTTGTCATTTGACAGTCCCTGAGGGCTCCTTTGCCTTTTCTCTTTGGACAGCAACATGGGGTTTCTAATTGTGTTTTAGTGAACCATTGCATGAGCCATTGGATACACTGGCTTCACAATTGGGTTTTGGTCTCAGGGCAACACTCTGAGGAAACAAAACAAATGAGAAACTAAGTTTTGTAGTTGCATCCCCAGTTTTTGATAACCCTCCCAAAATTTGCAGGCTTTTTGTTTACTTTTCAGACTTCTCAAGGAGAATTTTTATTGTGTTTGTTAAGTGGGAAAAAAAGTTAATCACAGGTCACTCTTTTAGCTGTACATGTCAGCAAATAGAAGAATGATCTGAGAAGATATATGACAATCAAAATTTGTGATGAGAGGAATCAAAGCTAAAGTTGTTTCTTATTGTCAGAAATTATACTTCTTTTCCTGTCAAAATATCTTCAACAATCACACATAGTTTAATAATTATAGCAAATATTGCAACTAGCTCCATGACTACAGAAGCAAGAAAATAACAACATTTCTATAATAATGCACTTTAATATTTTAAGGTGTATTTATGCCAATTAGATTTACAGATTTATGCACAGAATTAAGGAACACCTTTTATAAGGTCTATTTATACCTCTTTCATACCAACTTTATAAGGTATATTTATACCAATTAATTCTTACATCACTGCAATAATAAATGTATGAGACAATTGTTCACATTATATTAAGTGGGTTTTAAGGAGAATATTCTATGATTATAGTTATAAAGAAATTCAATAAAAAGTCATATTACCAAACTACTGAAAAATGTCAGTCTACACACAAAGCCAGCAATAAATGTAATGCTCCTATTAATTTCAGCTGATTTCCCCAAATCATGAAAGTCATGGCTTGAAACAGTATTTTTAAAGCAATTTGTTATATCATTATAATGATCAATCATATTTTGAAATCAAGATTATAATGAATACCTATTTGTAATAGTTGCCCAGTCCCTCTTTTCTGAGAATTGCTTACTTGTTTACTTAGAATTGTTTACTTACGAATAGGCTTCTAGAAATCATGTATCTGTTTTATGTCACCATATACTGGTGAGGAAGTGGGCGACTGAGAGTAGTTAAGTTATTCAGTGTCTCCTTGAGCTTAGACAAGAGGAAAGAGAGACAGAGAGGGAGAGAGAGCAGAAATTTGAAATTAGAATTACCATGCACACATGCACAAAAGTTCTGGGCTGTGAAATTATATTTTCATAGAATGCAAAACAATGTTCCATTTATCATTACTTACAGGAACAGCTTTGTAGACTATGATAAGTATCTTGGATTTTTCCTGAATCATCATTTTTTTCCAAGGAATTTTTTTATCATGGGAATGGTATTGTTATACTCATGTGTACAAAAACATTTGCAGTATGAGATTTAAGACAGAAACACTATGTCAGAAATTACTACAGTTATTCATGTTTGACTTCAGGAATGGTAATGGATAAAGGAGGAGAAAGTAGGTTCATCATACATTTAGGAGATAAGAATATGGGGATTTTGATGATAAATCATACATCCATTTATTCATTCAATGAATATACTTATAATGTTAAGCATTCAAAGAATATTAGAATTCAAAGAGACCTTAGATCCTTTGGTTCAGTGACTTAATTACCAAGCTGAGAAAACTGAATACAAGAAAAGGGAAGAAATTCCTAATAAAATACAATAAATGAGTGAAGTGAAGAACTGAGACTAGAACTGTCTCCTGTATATTAGTAAAAAGGCATGTTTTTTTTTCTTGGAAAATGGATTAGAATTCATAGAAAGAATATGTTGTATTCTAAAATGGCTGAAATTGTATCTTATACAAGTTAGTTCTAAAGAGCTCTGATGAAACGTATTGTCTAGCTGAAACATGTAAATATAAACAATTTGCCCATTTTTCTCTTCTAATTAAAAGGAAAAAAATTCTACCCACTTCTTTAAACCTGTAGAGGAAGGCAATTATAGAAGGTTTATGAAGACATTTGGAAGGATATATGTTTAGAGAGTTTAGCCAAAGCATATTATGAGTAGAAAGGTGAAATAAGTGAGTGAAAGTCATTTTAGTAAGTATAATATGCATGCTGGTTACACCTCACATTCAGATGGCCTTGATCCCAAACTGAAAAAAATAAAAATGCTGGCTTTCCTCATAATTGTTGTGCAGATTAAATGAGAAAATGAGTAAAAAATCTATTCCACACCTGGCTCATTTTGGCAATTTAATAAAATGAAGCTATTGTTACTGTTGATGGTTTCATCATTATTATTTGTATAATCAGGAAGATGTTATTCACAATGGCAAGTCATTTGTGTAATGACTGGATTTGCTCTCATCTGTGTCTTCACATTGATTTAGATAAAGTTCAGTGCAATTCAGTAGTCATTGATTGCTTACTATGTGCTAACCAATTTTCTAGGCACTGGAATTAAAAGAAAATGTATTAACCTTTCCAAAGTAAATCATAGTTAGTTGGGAACGTTGATCGTATGAATCCGATTGTTCAATACAAGATGTATGTGCAATGATAGGTGTGTTATGGAAGCAGGGGTAAATGTTCACATTTGTAAGATGAAGCTTCTTAGATGTAGTGATATTCCTGCTAGGCTTTCAGAGGTGAAAAGTTATGATTCAGGTGGAAGACCACTGCAAACAGATGGAATATCAAAAGCAAAATCCCAGCATGACACATTTTAGGATTATAAAGGAAAATCCTGCAGAAAGTGTGGGATAGAGTAGAGAAGTAAAAGAAGATTGACCTGACCATCAGGTGATTGCTGAGATGCACTCAAGGTAGGGTGGGAAGCAAAGAACTGCTGCAAAGCATAGAAGAAACATGGTTAGATTTAAAGTATAATGGAGAGAAAGGGGAAATAGAATATTTTTACACTCTATTTAGGGTTATAGATATGATCTATAAGAGAGCTACTAGAATAATCTAGACTTCCAGAATTCCTGAGTGAGAAGCTTGGCAAATGCTCACCCCCAAAAGCAATTACAAAAGTAGAAAAATTTGTCCATGACAATTACTTCTAGTACCTGGACTCTGGAAATTCAGTCAAGTTATCAATAAATTAAAAATTGTTTTTGAATGAAAAAACTACTGAAACACAGTGAAAACAAGGGACACCTAAGTTATTTTAGACTGAAGAGACTTTCACCGTGGACACCATATCCATGGTGTGGTGGTTCCACAAGTGTGAGATACATTTTACATTTTAAGGATGCTTAGTCTTACTGTAAAAGGGACTGATTTGATATGGGGCTTGAGATACTGGGTGGTGGGTTGTTGCTGAAGGATGTAGTTGAAAACAGTATTAAGCCTACTCAGGTCAAATAGTAGAAGACCCAGGAAGGCTAACATCACAGCAAGCCAGAGTGGAAGTCTTGGTTGGGGCAAGCAATGGACCTAGAGATAGCCAAAAAATAGAATTTTGTCTCTTAAAGGACACAACAGAGCCCTGATGGGCCTTCAGAAATTTTTGACTCTCCCCAGGAATCTAGAAGTTGCACACTTGTACAAGACTGCACATGCTCAGCAAAGACAAGACAGAAACCCTAGCTAGATCATCATTTTTGAATGATTGAGGAGCTTGGAGCACATACGAAGTAAAGGCAGGGCATATTTATAAACTGCCTAAAAATGTTCCTCAAGTTAAACATAAATCCATAAACAAAGGAAGGTTCTAGTTGCAGTTAGATATTTAAAGCAAAACAGCTTACAAAAATTAAAGGAAAAATAAAAATGTTGCAGTTAGATATTTAAAGCAAAACAACTTACCGAAATTAAAGGAAAAATAGAAAATTCAACATAAGAGAAAGGAATAGAGTAACTCACTTTGAATAATGTATAAGAAAAACAGGGAGATCAATAAAGGTTTAAAAGACTTAACAAAATTTTTTAAAAAACCAATTAGACTCAGCAGATATTTATAGAACATCACATCCAAAAATGAGAATACAAAGTATAGTCAGGTCCATGTGGAATATTCTCCATAAAAGACTACACAAGAAACTTCAACAGATTTAAACAATTGAAATATCAGAAAACATGTCTCTGACCATAGTGAAATTAAATTGAAAATAAAAAGGAGAAGAAAATGTGGAAAAATTTTAAAATATCTGAAAATTAAAAACCACAGTTTCAAATAACCAGATAAGTAATAAAGAGGAATTTTTTAAATATTTGAAATGAATGAAAGAAAAAATATAACATATCAAAATTTATGAGATTCCATTAAAGTAGTGCTTAGAAATAAATTTATAATTTTATGTTTATACCAAAAAGCAAAAAGATCACAAATTAACAACTTAACTTTCCAACCTAAGATGCTGGAAAATAGAGCAGATCAAACACAAAACTTTCACAAGGAAGAAAATCATAAAGATTAGAGTGAAAATAAACTCAAAAACTTAGACAAATTCAACAAAATGCAAAGTTGATTCTTTGGAAAGAACAACAAAATGAATAAATATTTAAGTAGACTCATGACAGAGAGATATAAAGCATATGTATTTTTAACAAGTGAAAAAAGCAATGATTTTGTATCAAAAAATCAATAGATACCACAATTGAAATGACAAATCGTTGGAAAGACCCAAACTATCAAAACAGTCAATATAACATAACAAATGTAAATAGCTTTTTAATAAGTAAAGAAATTAAATGTGCAATTTAAAAGCCTTCCTGTGAAAAAAAGCTCAGGCCTAGATGACTTCTCTGGCAATTTCTAATAAGTATTAAAGAATAGCACTATTCTTGCACTCATTCTTTGGGGAAATGGAAGAGGAAGAAACAGTTTTCAACAGATTCTATGAGACCAGATTACTCTAATACAAAAACAGACAAGAATATCACAGACAATAAAACTAGAGACTAATTGTATTAGTCAGATTTTTGTTGCTGGAACAAGATGCCTAACATACACAACCTAAAGGAGGAAATGATTTATTTTGTCTCATGGTCTCAAGGTTTTCAGTCCATGATAAGCTGGCTCCAAGGCAGAAACATCATGGCAGAAGGACCTGGTGGAGCAAAGATGTTCAAGCCACCACAGGCAAGAAGCATAGAGAGCAGGAAGATAGCTACAGTGATAGGAAGGGCAGGGAAACAAGAATCCACCCTTCCAGGTCACACCCTCGGTGACCCACCACCTCTACCCAGGCTCCACCCTGAACGGGACCTTCAGCTATGAACTCATCAATGGATGAATCCACTGATAAGTGAATATTGTTCCCCCTGATTCAGTCACCTTCTAAAACCCCACCTCTGAACACATGAAACTTTTAGGAGACATTTTTGAACCGAATCATAATACTAATATTCCTTATAGATATTGACATAAAATTCTTCTACAAAAATACTGGCAAATAAAATATAACAACATATAAAAATACTACAATGCATACATTTGTGAAGTAGTATGTTTTCTAGGAATACAAGCTTAGTTTGACATCCCAAAATCTGTTAGTTTAATACACCACACTAATGTACTATAGGAAAAGAGCTCATGATTATTTTAATAGTTCCAGAAAAAGCATTCAACAGAGTATAACATCTTTTCATGATAAAAATTTCTCAATAAACTTGAAATAGAAAGAAAAGTCTTTACTCTGATAAAAAGGCATCTACAAAAATCACAAATTTAAGCATCATTCCAAATGGCCAAAGGTTGAATGCTTTGCCAATAAATTTGTGAACAGAATGAGGATGTCCTCTGTCAACACTTTTACTTTATATTGTACTAGAAAGTTCTAGTGTGGGGGATATAAAAGCAGCCAGATAGACATAAACTAATATATAGAAAAATCTCAAGGAATCCACTAAGACTTGTTAAAATTAAAATATAAGTTCTGCAACATTCATAGCAATTAACCAATGGTTTGCAATTATCTTGGGAGAAAATAATGGGCAGAGTTTTTTATAAGAATGATAAAATTTGGCTGGATGGGGTGGGTGCACGCCTGTAATCCCAGCAGTCGGGAGGCGGAGGCAGGAGGATCGCCTTGAGTTTGAGGTCAGCCTTGGCTACTTAGTGAGTTCAGGGCCAGCCTGAACTACAAAGTGAGATGCTGTCTCAAAAAAAAGGTAAATTTTGGAGCAGCTTAACTTAATAAGATCCTATCCCCTGCTTCCCGTTTCAGCAGTAGCCATAAATATCATAGCTGACATTCCACATACTGGTACGCTGTACTGGAGTAAGGAGAATTGCCATCATTCACAAACAATTGCAATTCATTGTGATTTAATTCTTTCTTCTGATTTGTCTGGTACTGCCAGGAAGACCTACCCAAAAGGCTTGTTTTTATTTCAACTAACTAGAACATGGTCTAGTGCTAAAGCTGCCTCTCCGGGGGATTTGTCAATAACATACTCTGGTTATGTCTCAGGTTGTGGTTGCCAGAGGTGACTGATAACACTTGGGTTAAACAATATACTAAGCAAAAAACTTGGGAGAAAGGGTGGGGAATTAGATGGCAACAAAGACTTTTATAATATCAAATATATTTCTGAGGATCTAGAAGGCCTCACACGTACTCAGAATGGCCTTACATGTTCAAGAAAGACCTGAGAAGGCCTAGTCTTTCCACTCCAGCTGATCTGCAGAAACTGATGGCCAAGGCTGAGCTGTAAACTGCCTAGCTGTGTTTCAAAGGCATGCACCAAAATGTACACATAGTCCCTGGAATTGTTTTTGGTTCAAGGCATGTAGAGAAAGCTCTGTTCCATTATTAGCTGATCACCAAGCTAGCAAAACAAAGAATGCTGAGTTCTTGCAGTGCTTTTCTCTCTGTCCCTGGTTTATTTCATTCAGCATATTGTATTCCATGTTCACTTAGCCTATTGTATTCCATTTTCATCTGTACTGTCACAAATGACAGGATTTCCTTCTATTTTAAAGCTGGGGATAGTCCGCTGTACATCATATTTTATTTATGCATTCATGCATTGATAAACACTGAGATGGATTTTGTATCTTGGCTACTGCGATGGGTGCTGCACTGAATAGGAGAGTGCAGACATCTCTTCAGTTTTGGAGTGCAGCATTCTCAGAATTGGGAATGCGAGATCAGATGAGCTCCATTTTTAATTTTTTGAGAAAACCCCATACTGTTTTCCATAATGGGTGCACTGATTGACATTGTTACCAACAATGTACAGGGTTCTCTTTTCTCCACATCCTTGCCTACACTTGTATCCTTCATCTTGAAAATGGCCATTCAGACATGTGTGAAGGCACATGTCATAGTGGTTTTAATTAGCATTTTCTTGATTATTAGTTATATTAAATATTTTGCCTTAAACCTGTTGGAGGTACAAGTGATTATTTCAATTTATGTAGCGAAAGAAAGCACTTGATAAAATCCAATAATATCTTATGGATTACAAAAAACACCCAGTAGAGAATGAAGAGAAGTGAACTTCCAAAAACATGATAAAGAGAACATGTGAAAAACACACAACTAACGTGATACTCTGTAGCTATAATCAGGTAATGAAATAAAGAAGAACAGGCTTGGCTATGCACCTGTTCAAACAAAGATCCATGACAAGAAAAAGTAAACTGTGAAAGCTTTTATTTCACCTTATGCAGATGCGGGGGAGGTCTTCTCAGCCTCCTAGCTAACCCTTGGGTATTAGTGTGGGCCCATTCCTCTAACACGGAGCTTTAGCTTAAGGATGTCTTGCAACTGGGCAAATTGTTCTTCAAAAAGTGCCACAGTATGAATTGCTTTCTTTCCTTCTGCACAGAAATCAGATCTGCTTTGTCTGCTGATGTCTCATCATTTCCCCCAGTAGGGCTCCTGAACACCTGAAATTCTCTTGGTGTCTGCTTCTCAGAGAACCTAATCTAATCCGTTTTCTGTGTTGGATTATACAGTATGGCACTTATGCTATATGCTAAAGATGATTTATTTACCTTTCTCCTAGTAGTCAGCAACCTTGGTGAAAGAAGGAACTACTGCTTTTTTTTTCATTCCTACACTCTGTAGAACCCAGAATAGTGCCTGGAACTGTAACCCAGCAGTGTCTTAGGACCATTTTCATACAACTGCAGGACATATTTAGACAGCAGTAGCCTACTGGCTGTGGGTGAAGGTGGCATACAGGGAAGAGCCAGACACTACAGGGATATGGACACATGAATCAAATTGGCTGATTCTGACCTGAAGTAGGTGGGTCTCCTGGGCTGGTTAAGTACCCTGACTTGCCGTTTTCATATACCCAGTGATCCCTGACAATATTATCTTTCTGTGGGTACCATAGTATTTGTTTGGGAAATGCTGCTATTGGACATGCCAGAATCTCTGGTTCAGAAGGCATTTCTACAATTAGGAAAAAGTAAAATATAGTGGATTTTGATATGACCATCCCCTCCTACAATGACAATCATTGATTTTACAGATTATAGGAGCTCGTGAATGGCATGTGAGTTTTAACCTGCACAGAAGCAATTTTTAAATTGCATTATATAGATACAAAAACACAGTGAGACTTAAGAAGCACTTGCTAAACTGAAAATTGAATATAGAAAACATTAGGATGAAAATTAGCTTTCCACTTTTAGATGAACTTCATGACTTCCTATTATCAATTAATCGGCTCTGCGCTTAGACAAATTTTCTGCTAAAGGAGGTTATTTCCACAAAGATCAAAGTTCTGAATGAAGTCTTAATTCAAATAAAAATGTATGCCTGAAAAATTTTATTTACATGAATAATCAATTATAATGAATTGGGCAAGCCAAGTTTCAAGTTGAAAATGTGACTTTCAAAATCAGGAGGCTGTTTGTTTAATTTTGAATATGTTGAATCTGATTTCTAGATAAAAATCATGAAGCATTGAAGCTTAAAGGGCCTTCAAAGATCAGTTACTCTCATTCTGCCATTTTATAGAGAATGAAATTGGGTATCTGAGAAGGAAAGTGGTAGGAAAAGTGAAACAGAGACAAGGACAGGAATAGAACACAACATTTCTGAAACACAGTCTGGGGCTTGTGCTTATTCTCTTAGCATCATTATTCTAAAAACATTAATATTTAAGGTCATTGGTAAAGTGCTCCACACAAGGAATGTGTGAGTTTAAGGAAGCCAAATCAGTGTGACATGGTCGATATGAAATTAAACAGACAATACTGGTGGAAGATCCAA
Source organism: Heterocephalus glaber (assembly GCF_000247695.1). The sequence goes on from NW_004624808.1 coordinate 87,874, forward strand.
AAGCCAATGGGAGAGGAAAAAAATGTTTGGGCTCTATCTCTTACATTTTGCCAGAAGGATTATATACTAGAATGTTTTTTTCATTAACCAGACCAACAGGTAGTTATAATTCATCTTATTTCTTATTAATGGATGTTTCACATAAAATAAAATTCATACATTTTGTTGTATATTACTGCAAGTTTTCACAAAAGCATGCAGTTGTATAGCTGTAATTACATTCAAATCAGTTCCTTTGTCTAAAAATATTTCCTCCCTCCCCTGGTAGGGAATATTTTCCTTCAGTCTTGTGCCCTGAAAAGCCATCAATCTCTTTTCTATCTTTTTGAAAGTATCTCCTTTTGGATCTCATTTCTTGGGGGTTTTTTTGTACCAGGGATCGAACTTGGGACCTTGCGCTTGCAAGGCAAGCACTGGAACCACTGAGCTAAATCCCTGGCCCTAGATCTCACTTCTTTGACTTAGCTAATGCCATTCAGTCATCATGGTTGTTAGAGTACTAGTAGTTTATTCATTTTCATGGTTGAGAAGACTCCAATGCATATATATATATATATATATATGAAAATTGGTTTATCAATTCTCCAGTAGGAATATTTATTTCAGTATTCTATTGTAAATAAAGCTATGAGCACCCTTGTGCAAGTGTTTGGATTATATATATTTTAAGTTTTCTTGGATAAATACTTAGGAGTAGGATGGCTGGGACATATAGAAATTATATGTTGATGATGGAATAAAATGCTGAACTATTTTTTACCACTTTATAATCTTACCGGCAGTATATGAGATTGCAGAGAACAATGTATGGGTCGTTTCATTACAGGATGTCCATAATGCACTACATTGTTTTCTTTTGTCTCTCCCTGTCCAGTGCTAGGGATCAAACCCAGAGATTCATGAATGCTAGGCAGATGTTCTATCATTAAGTTATAACCACAGTGGCAGCAATTTCTTATAAGAAAGAGAGATTAGAGAATAGATACAGTATACATACATTGATACATAATATGTACATATATGCATTTATAAGTTGACAGAAATATTCTATTTGTTATGTATTTCTGCAGCACCATGACTAATATGCATATTCATTATTTTTGAATTTTGATTTACATATAATGTTTTGATATCACATAATAGATGTCTTCTAACTAAGATCTTTTGCAAAATTATTTGGCTATTCTATATTCTCTCTCATTCCATAAGATTTTTAAAATGTGCTTGCCAATTTAAAAATATGCTAGCCAGGATTTTAATTGGGGATATATTGAAAAGATTTGGTGCCTTTAAAATACTGAGCATTCTGATTCATGAACACAATATAAGTCATTTTTATTTATATCTTTCTTAAATTTTATCTGCAATGTTTTCTAATCTAATCTTTGGGATGAAGTCTATACACATATTTTGTCAGATCTGTCCTTAAGCATTTTATATTTTGGATGCTGTTATAAATGGTGTTATTTTTATAATTTCAATTTCCAATTATTTGTTATTAGTATATAATAATATGTTATCTTTCTATATAAACTTTATATTCTGAAAACTTGCTAAACCTATTCCTTAGTTCTACATACCTTTTTGAAGGTCTTTTAAAATTTTTCTCAGAAAATCATGTTATTTGCAAAGAAATAGGTTTGTTTATTTCCCCAACAGTATATGCCTTTTACAAAAAATTTTTCTTTCATTCTTGCCTGAATGTTCAGGCTAAAATATTTTTACTATTGTTAAATAGAAATAGGATAGATTTTTTTCTATTTTAAAAATTTGGAGGGCCGGGGATTTATCTCAGTGGCACCGCATCTGCCTCACAAGCGCAAGGTCCTGAGTTTAATTCCCTGGTACCACACACACACACAAAATTTGGAGCACATTCTTTTTCTCATTGTTAAGTAAGATGCTTGCTTTGGGCTTCTCATGCTTGCACCTTCATCAGGTTCAAACAACATTTTCTTTTATTCCTACTTTCCTAATGTTTTTAAAGGGAATATTAGACTTTAAAAAATGCTTTTCTTGCATTATTCATCATGATCACAGTATTTTCTAATAATAGGTTGTTAATATCATGAATCACATTGATTACTTTTCTAATGTTTAACTACCTCTGCATTCCCTTGACAAATCCTAATTGATTACCTTTTATAAATATTGACAAACCTGTACTTCATTCTAGACGGCTTCTACTGCTAAATATTCAAGTGTGCAATCCTTTCCTTTGTTGTTAATCTTATTAGTTGTATTTATCATCAGAAACACTGTGTTTTTCATCTGTACACATATAAATTAGACTTTGTAATGTCTTCAGTGTGCCTACTAAATTGAACATATAGAATAAAATTATAATAACCATTTCATGCCTTTAACTGCTTGTTCTACAATTGTGTCCATTTGAGGTCAATTTTGATTTTTCAGGCAAGTTTTACTTAGCACTTGCCATTTACTTACCTCAGTGAAATTAAGTATCTTTTAACATGGCCAAAGGCTAATTCTATATCTTTCTTGTAAATTTTCTGCTCATGATTTTTCTTTTTGTTTCAGGTAATTTTGTCCTTTGCCTATAAATTTGTAATAGTCTTTCTATATTGGGGATATTATCCCTCTATGAGAGATCTATGTTACATATATTTTCAAAGTTATCTATCATAATATTAAGCTTCTGGCATGTTATGTTCTATACTCCTGACCCTCTTTTAAATAAAATTTTAAGCACATAACACATCTGGATGAATAAAAAATGGATGAAAGTACTCAGTGAGTACTCCGTAGGAAACACAAGGGAATACTCACTACTCCAAACATTTGTGAAGACATTAAGGAAGGCAATATGGCTGCACCTGCTAGTTGATTAGGAACATAAGATCTACGAGTAGCCCTACAAGCCTATTCCTCCAGGGTCGTAGAGCTGATTGAGACACCCTGTACCTTGGGAGCTATCTAGACAGAAAACAAATTCACAATCTTTCCTCCAAAAAACTGAAAACCTGAGTTAGCTATTTATGTAAACAAACCTTATCAATGTCTCAAATGTAAGGTAAGCACCATTTATACAAGAAGCATTGAGGGCCCGAAATTTAGCTCAGTGGCACTGTGCCTGCCTAGCAAGCACAAGGTCCTGAGTTCAATCCCCAGTATTGGAAAAAAAAATTACAGGAAGCATTGAGAGAAAGAATTAAGGTAGGACACTAACAGCGTCAACAATAAAACAATGCAAGAAATTGGTGGATGAGGCTACATCTGGAGAAGAGCTCAATGCATGAAACAAGCACACCTCTGAATAAGCCAAGCTTCTTCTTGGAAATATTTATTAGTATTAGACTGTAATTTTCTGCAAATACTTAGCACATCTTCAAACATGTAAATAACTCTCCCATTTCTCAGACACTACTAAACTCAAGACTGGTTACTTTCCCCCCTAAAATGAACATGACTCCAACATGCAGTAATAACATACCCAGTAGGCCAAGTTTATTCAGTGATTTCTGATGGGAAAATTGAAAACTGAAGAGAGCTGTGTGGACCTTGGGGAAAGGACGAGAATAGGAGTGTTGTCTTGCAGTACAGGAAAAGAAATGATCTTCAAGAGACATAAGGAAATTTTTTTAATTCTTTAGTTCTTTTATTGGTACATTTTAGGTATACAATTCGTTTACATTTATCATTGGGTGTTTGTACCTGTACATGTTATATCTTGCTTCTTATTTTTTATTTCCCCATTACCTGTGCACCCTTCACCCCCTCCGCCCTTCCCTATTTACATAGGGAACTTGAATGATTCATGACTGTCTTTAGTTGTGCTGTTGTGGCTGGCTTCATGTCCAGAATTGATTCGAAAGCTTTACCTTTTACTGTCATTTTGACTTTGAGGAAGAGCCTGAAGTCACATGTTGTCAGACCCTTTCAATAAGGTAGACAGGGACTCATCATGATGTTTTTAGGAGCCTGCCTTTCTTTTGGATGGCACTTGGGAGGAAGAGCATTCACTATATTTTTTTCTATCACACCTCATAAAAACAGTCGTGAAAGAGGATTTTCAGAACTCCTTCAAAAATTGGCACGGAGGATGGAATAATTGTGTTTGAAACAAGTGGGAATACTTTGAAGGGGATTAATGGCAATGTGTCTTTTATTGTAATAATTATTTTAAATGTATATATTCATTGTATATTATTCAACGTATATTTTGATCTCCCCTTGTATCTTCACATGTGTATATACACACAAATACATCTATAGCTCAAATTAGCATATGTTGCACTAATTTTAATAATTGTATATTGGATAAGGAATTTAGTTTGGAGAATTCTGTAAAAAAGCTGCATCTAGACGCATGCTGATTCAGCTGCTCCCTACTCCTTTCTAAAGCATGTTCTTAATCACTTGGAGTCGTTTGAGCTTGCTTCACATGTTCTCCAGCCTACAATTCCTGCAGTAATTATGAACAAACTCTCCTGCTTTTAAATAGCAGTGTATTAAAAAAAATGAAAGCACAGTAATTATAACAAAAAAGAACTTAGGTTTTTACAAACTGTCATTTTATGTGACCAATTGTTTTTTTAGGTCTAAATCAGTGAAAGAAAGTGTGAACTGTAAGATGTAAAATTTTTAATGAGGCATACAAAATTTTACTGCATTGTAATGTAAACACTCTGTTGAATTTGAACAGTATCTTTCAAAATGAAATTACTGTTCATTATTTTTGTACTGTAAAACAAATTCTAAAAATTAAAATATTACACTTGTTTTGTGATTTAGTAGGTGCCTAAGCTGTACTATTTATACCCTCATTGCTTTGTTTAAAAATTCTTGTTTTTACAGCCATAATTAAATATAAAATGTTCAACATAGTTAAATACAAGACATAATTAAATATAAAATTCTCAACAAAAGAAATTGTACACTGTTTTTTTCTAATTGTTTTTATGCATTTTAATTATTACTGGCTTTTTTCCACTGAAGAAGAGACCTTTAAAAATATGCCTTTCCATGAGTCAAATACACTTCTTCTTCCACTGGAGGGGGGTATTTTCTTGCCTAATATCTTCTGTACTTTGGGCCTAATCTGTGGAATTTTTCAACCATTTTTTTCTGTGTGGTTTCTTTTCATTTTTAATAGTTTTACAGTTGACTTACAATAACATACATGTCTTTACATTTTACAGTCTTAAAAGTTTTTAGGTATATATGCATCCATTGAGCCACCATCAGTTAAAATAACGAATATGTTCACCAGCTTTATAAGTTTCATTTTCCCTTTTTCAGTCTCTCTCTTCCACTCCTCCTTGCCCCCATCCCCAATAAACTACTCATCTGCTTTCTTTCACTACTATCTAGTAGGCATTTCCGATGTTTTTTCACAAATTACACCATACAATAAGTTCTGCTTTCTTTTTGTACTATTGTATGTCTAGCTGCTTTTAATCACCCTGCCCATTTTGAGATGAATACATGTTATTCCAGACAATTGGTATTTCATTCCTTACTGTGGAGTAGTAGTATTAGATTTTCTGAATATGCCAAAATGTGCTTATGTATTCACCTGCTGATGGGTACTTTAGTTGTTTTAATTTTTTTTTCCATTACAAATAAAGCTGTTTTGAACATTTGGTACAAGTCAATGAGTGGATATATATTTGTTTTTATCTTGAGTGAAAATATAACAGTGAAATATCTAGAACATAAGTCAGGCACACATTCTGTTTCACAAAACTGACAAACCCTTTTCTAAACTCATGGCACCATTTTAGTTTCATACTCTCAGTGTGTTATTGTGTGAATATTCTAGTCCCACCACTGCTTCACTGTACTTGTTTGGGCCATTTAAAAAAAATTATACAGTGTTACAGTTTCTCATTGTGATTTCAATTTGTATTTCCATAATGTTGTTCATCACCATTAACCCATGGGCATACGGTCCTCACTATGTATTCTATTTTTGTAATATCTTCTCAAATCTTTTTAAAATTAAGCTCTTGTCTTTTACATATCTTGAGAGATTAAACCTTAAGTACCTTGTATCAAAGATGATATGGTCAATGGTATTTTTTTATCATCATTGTCTGACTGTGTTTGCATATAGAAATACAATTTGCTTTTGTGTACTGATTTATATCTACAAGTTTGCTTGTTTCATTTATTCTTGTACCTTTGTTGTGGGTTCTACATAGCTAATAGTGTAGTCAGTAACAAAGGCATTTTTAATTCTTCTTTTCCAAAATGGGTATCTTTTACATCTTTTTAATCTCATTTCATTGTCAGAACACCAGTACACTGTTGCTGGAGGTGTCAAGAGTGGATATTCTGGACATGTTTTTCATCCTATTTGGAAAAATTTCAGTCACATTTAAACAAAATTTTACAATTAATTTACTTGCAGGGGATTTCAATTACTCTTTATTTGGTCACAGAAATTTCCTTCTATTACTAGTTTGCAGAGAATAGTTGCAAGGAAAATTTTAACACTTTTTCCTGCACCTACTGAGACAATCATATGATTTTTCTTTTTCAGTTTTCAATATGACAGATTATATTGATTGAATTTCATAGCTGACGAACTCCACATGGTCATAGTGCATTATTCTTTTTATGTAGTTATATTTTATTTTTCATTTTCTTCTTGGTGGCATTTTATGAACAATGCATGTAAGGTTACTTTTCATTCTTTGTGATGCCTTTGTTTGGTTTGGTGCCAGAGTAATTTTCAGCCTTATACAATTAAGAGAGCTATGTTCTCTTTTACATTCTGGAGGCGTTTACATAAAAATAGGTATCATTTCTTCCTTAAGGGTTTGGAAACATTCTCCATTGAGATAACTAGACTTGATACATTTAAGTTTGGTAGCAAGCACCTTATTCCTGGCCCCTGAAGTGGGGCCTTCTTGGTGGTGCTGAACATTCTCCAGCTTGTGGACATCTACTTGTGGTTTTCAGCAGGATGGAATCTTTCTCTTCCCCAGGATCAGAGGGGCTTTGCTGTTGTTATTATTTGTTTCTTGTTCTCTTCCTCTAGCCATAATGGGGCTTCCTCTGTGCCCCCAGAACACCAAGGAGTTTTGCACTTCTACCAACACTCTAAGATGTTTTCTCATAGAGGACAAAAAGGGAAAACTCGAAGCAGGGCTAAGCAACTTTCCCAAAGGAGCTGCTATGCCCCACCTCAAGGCCCACACTGAGAGAGAGAAACCATCTCCAATTGCAGAAGAGTCTGCAATGGATTGGAGTTTTTATTGCACTTGCATATCCTAGGAGTTCTGTACTTTCATGTGAGACCACATTTTGGGATTTGTAACTTATTAAAATATTGCTATCTTTTCCTTGAAGTTTAGGCATCTAGTAGATGCTTCCAGTACATAGTGTTCACAGCCCCTCTTTCCTAAGAAGTACCTGTCCTCACTTAGATTTTACTTGGGGTGTTTGTGCTGTGTCCTTAGTTCTCCAATGTGTTTAAGAGAACTTGTGATTTTTCAGATTATCCAGCATTTTCAGCTTGAACAACATTCTTTTTTATTTTCTGCACCTTAAGCAGAGAGATATCTTTGCTTTATTTTTTGATAGCTAATAGTATTGCATGATAATCAGATAATATATGCTGGAAAATTGTTGATTATTTGAAATTCATTTTGTTATGTATGCTTTTGAACATTCCATTTACACTTAAACAGAATATACATGTTATTTATGAGTATTCAGATATAGGTAGAATGAATACCCCATAATGTTATTACTATGCATTAATGATAAATAACATTTATTGGGTTTTTACTGACATTGCTATATTTTTATATAATTATTAACTTTTTCTCCTTGACCCATTGGTTTCTAGTAGGCTATGTTACCCTCAGCAAAAGCAACACTGACTTATTTACTTCTTCCTATAATTCTGTCAGATGTGCTTTATATATTTTGAGCCTGGTTGTTAGTTTCACAATTGCTATATCGTCTTGATCTATTGTTTCTTCTTACCAGAGAGTACTCTCCTTCTTTGTCCTTTATGATATTGTTTTACTACGTGTCTTATTCATCAGATAATAAAATGTTTACCTTGGCTTCCTTTTGAAAATTTATGGTATATTTTTCATTCCTTTATTTTATCCTTATTTTTTTCTTTTGACATTAATATTTGACCTCACTCCTGTCATCTTATTTTATTCTTTCTGATTTTGATTTTTTGCAATTTTAATCATCCACCACATGGTATCCCTTTATTTTAAAAATCTGTTTCATTTTTTACCTTTAATGTATCTCATATAAATACTGTATTTTTGGATGATGTTTCTCCTTTCTTTCTCTCCTATCTTCTATTATTTAGAGCTTGTTTTATTTTGCTTGCTTAGAGGTACACATTTCACTTTTATTCTTTTTTTGGTTAGCCTTATCTATTAAAACGTAGACATATGTTTTTCTTTTTCATTGTTTTAACTTTATATTTGCTTATCCTTTGTTTCAGACAAGACAAGACCACCAGTACCCTAAGTAATATTTTTCCCTACCTACAGTTGTTTATCTTATCCTGTTGGAAGATTTTTTTCCTACTTATATCAATACTTTCTTATCTCTTCATTTTTATTTATATTTTTCACCCCTCATTTTTCTTCTTTTGCAAATTCTGCATGATTGTACCTTTCTTCTTGATTATTTACTGTGGTCTGGAACATCTGCTAAACTTTCTCACTTCCACCGCTTTCACTTCCCCCAAAATTACACACACATACACATGTCCAACTATGCGCTATTCTATCAAACATTTTTTTCAGATCTGGGTCACTCCTTAAATGGATCCCGGAAGCCGATCGACCTTCTTTCCTCTACCATCTCTGGGCTTTGGCTGAACACGTGGGGCAGTAGCTTGGGCTCACTCACCGTCTTCTCAGGCACAACACCGCCAGCTTCTAGTTTACTCAATCAACAGGGCCTCTTATATCAGCTCTCTCCCCAATTCACAGAACATCTGCTTCTTCCCCTCACATCAAGCTTGGGATTTGTACATTAAATATAGTACAAATATAAAAATATCATAAAATAAAT
>NW_004624808.1:102931-114146 GCF_000247695.1 Heterocephalus glaber
TTTCTTCATTGACTCCAATCAGTCTTATGTTATTCTTCTTTGCATCGTCTAGCAGCTGCTGGATTGATTTCTCATGGACACTTACAATTTTAAAACAATTTTTGTTTTCCTGATCGCTAATTGCAATCTTACCTTCTATGTCTGAAATTCTGTCCTCACATTGATTCGTTCTGCTGCGTAGACTTTCAATGGAGTTTTTAATCTCCTGGAAATCTGTTTGCATCTGTTTTATGGATTCCGTTTGTTTCCTATGTTGGGATTCCATCATATTCCTCAGGTCCTCTATTTTTTTATCCGTGTCCTCTCTAGATTTATTAAACATTTTTTGCACTATCAGCACAATGTTTGCTATTATCTGAGAAATTGTTTCTGATTTCATTTTTTCCAGATCCTCTTTTGTTGCCTGTTCAGGGAGTTCATGTGGTTCAGTATCAGATTGTTCCATCTCGTTTCCCTTTGGATTTGCTGTAGGTGATCCAGAAGTCTGTTTTTGAGGCTTGTTTACGTGTCTTCTCATTTCCACAAGGGGGGTTGCTGCTGGCTCCTGCACGGCTCACCTCCTCTGCCCTAGGAGTGGTGGAATGGCAGCAGGGGAGCCTCCTCCTGGGTGCTGGGATTGGCTCACATCCTCTGCCCTAGGAGCAGTGGAATGGCAGCAGGGGAGCCTCTTCCTGGGCACTGGGATTGGCTCACCTCTTCTGCCTTAGGAGCCGTGGAATGGAAACAGGGGATCCTCCTCCTGGATACTGGGATTGGCTCATCTCCTCTGCCCTAGAAGTGGTGGAATCTGCTCACTTACTGTTATGGCTTGTATCAAGATACCCCCCCAAAGCCTCATGTGGTGGTAGGTGGGGCTTTTCAGAGGTGGCTGGATATAGGGTGTGTGATGCTAGTATTAAGTATGTGATGCTGGGATCAAGGGTGTGTGATTAATAAATTAGTCCAACAATTGGTGTGGCATAGTTCTGGGTGAGGAAAATGGGAAGGCCTTCCCTGGGTGTGTATGCTATGTGCCCTAAATGTAGCCTGGATAGAAATATAATATAAGGGACAGAAAGAGGGCTGCTGTGGTCACTTACTGCTTCTTCATAATTTTGCTGCTTTGCTGCTTTCTTCCAGCCATGAACTGATTCTCCTCTGTGATGCCCCTCTGCCATGCCACTCTGCCTTGGAACTAGCCAACTATGAACTGAAATATGTACGAATTGTGAGCTAAATAAATCTTTCCTCCTTCACCTTTGAGTGTCAGGTATTTTTTGAGTGTCAGGTATTTTTCTCAGCAATGAGAAAAGTAACCAATACACTTACTTTCCTTTTCTTTCTTTTTTTTTTTTTTTTGCCTTCCATCATGTTAGAACATAGCAAGGCACCATCTTGAGAATGGAGAGCAACCTTACTTGCACAAGCAAACCTACTACTAATTTGGACTTACTAGCTTCCAGAACTGTGAGAAAACAAATTTCTATTTTCCCTAAATTGCATGGTCTGTGGTGTTCTGATATAGTAGCACAAACATACTAGGAAAAATTTGTATCAGGAGAATAAAGTTTTGCTAGAACAAATACCCCAAAATATGGATGTGGCAATTGAACTAGGTAGATGACAGAGAATGCAACAGAACATTATCATTTCTGTCACTGGGACACAATACTCAATGCATACAACTTAAAGGAGGAGAGGTTTAATTTAGTCCACAGTTTCAGGGGATTCAGTCCATGGTCTACTGGCTCCAAGGGAGAAACATCATGGTTAGGGTGCAGCAGAGCAAAGTTGTTCAGTTCATAGCAGCCAGGAAGCAGAGCAGGAAGCCAGGAATCACAGTTCATGCCAGAGAGGAAAGGTTCACAGACCAGATATAGTACTGAAGGTCTAATCTTCATGACCCACACAGACACCTCAAGAGGCATGCTTTAATAATCCAGTGGGTGGCTCCTAAGCAAATCTAGTTGCCAATCAGCTTAAATGTAACCATTTAAAAATTAATATTGGGAAAATTTGAATTGTCACAAATGGAGAAGTAAGGTAGGTTCTTGTGAGGCTCAAAAGAAGAAAACTGTAGGGAAATCCTCATTCCTCTTAGAGGTTTGTAAATGGCTGTGATATTGAAAATTATTCTGGTGATATCTCAGATGTAAATGAGGAACAAGGTATTAGAAAATGAGGGAGAGGCTGTCCTTGTTACAAAGGAGCAGAGAACTTGGCTGAATTATGTCATATCCTAGGACTTCATAGAAGGGAGAAATTTAAAGCAAGAAATTAGAATATTTGATGAAAGAAATGTCTAAGCAGAAAACTGTTAAGGGTGCTCCATGGCTTATCTCAACTGCATAGAGCAAAATGTGAGAAGCAAGAAGTGATTTAAAGAAATGGTTTGTAATAAAAAGCAGAGCAGAATATAAATATTTGGAAAAGTATCAGGCTGAACAAGTAAAGGATGAAAAACGTGCAAATTGCCTTGCTCTTCTGGCTTCTGCCATGGGATGCTGCTGCAGGAAGCCTCTCGCCAGACGCCAGCATTTTGATATGGGACTTCCCAGCTTCCAAGATTGTGAGTCAATACATTGACATCCTTTCTAAATTCCTCAGTCTGTGGTAATTTCTTAGAGTGGCATAAAACAGAATAAGCCAGCAAGTGACTGCATATGTTGATATAGGAGATAATATCAAAGGCCACTGTTAAAGATAATTTTGTAGATAATGTGCAATGCATAGTGAAAGCAAATTTCTTCCTGTTTCATGTTACATAACATTAAAAAGCAGTTTATAAAGCAATATGTGTATAAATATTGTTAGACCTATAACACATAAAAATGCAACACATTTGACAATAATTGAGCAAAGCATTGTGCAAAGGAGTTTTATATGTGTAACACAATGACACATATGGTAAGTCAAATCTAAAGCATGACATAAAAGTATATGTTTTATTAAAAATGAAAATGCTGAGTTTTAAATGTTTATAAATTATATGTATAACAGTACTATCAGAAAAAAAGAGTAAGGTTATAGGATTTAAGTTGTCTGTATCTCACTGGGATTATCTTGAATCATGGTTCTTCTCTTCCCCCACTCTCTCTGCAGGATTGTGGATGGTCATCTCCCAACAGCAAGAGGTAATGGAGGAGATCTCATCTGCAGAAGAGGAGAAGAAAAAGGCAGAGTAATTCCTCGCATCAGATGAGATTTGGAAAGTGTGTAAAATGTGGGAAACAATGCAAACTTCTGTAGAAAAATACCACCTGAATAAGGCTGTAGCAGGCAAGTGATGAAACTGTTTAACAGCAATGCAATGTCACATTTCAACAGAATCCTCAAAAGGAGGCAAAACCAAGTGTCATTGGATAGGTTCCTTGTTAAAGTTGCTTGAAAAGCAAAAGATCCCACTGAGACAATAGATAGCAGTGATTCCATTAGTGATAATGGAAGTCACCCTATCCAATAACCCTCCTCTCTCTTTTCTCCCTCATACCAGCCACAAAGGTTTTCAAAGGTAACTGAAAGTTAATTTGTTTATTTTTCTTTATATTTTGTATTTTCTTTATTATTCTGTATTACATGACAGTACAGTGGTACCTAGGTTCACAAATGCTTTTATTTACAAACAATTTGGTTTTAAAATAGAGGCGTTTGGCAAAATTTAGTTTTTGTTTGCAAACTCTGCATTGGGTGACAAACAGGACTACAGCCATCTTTCCCACACAAAGACAAATGTGGTCATTTTTCCAGAATCATGGAACAGATTACATTTGTGAACCAAGGTACCACTGTATTGCAATCATTTTTATGTGAATATTTTGAGGTTGTGGAATAAATTGTCTAAGTTTCCATTATTTCTTATAAGGAAATTCATTTTGATATACAAGTGCTTTCAATTACAATCATGTTTTTAGAATAAATTTTTCAGCAAACCAAGGCTTTACTGTACTTACATATTTATTTATAAACTGTAGGCAATGAATGGCTTATGTGGTCAGGTGCTTGGAAGGAGCATGACTCAACAATTTTGCAATGAGCTGAGGAACAATGAGGCTATGGTGGCAAAGATGGAAGTTATAATGGGCTTAGGAACACAGACTTGCATTCATCAAAGCTAATCTGGCTATTGCCAACTCCAAGTGCCCAATCTGCAAGCAGTGAAACCAACACTGAGAACCTAATATGGAACCATCCACAAAGTGATCAGCCAGCTACCTTGTGACAGGTAGATTATATTGGAATGCTTCTATTGTGGAAGAGAAAGTATTTTGTCTGTAGTGGAAAAGACTCTGGATCTTTACATGCTTTCACTGAATACAATGCTTCTGCCAGAACTAACTTTTGGAGGTTTACTTATCACTGCTTCTGATAAATGAACTTTCTTCAGAGACATAGAAGTGTGGCATTGTGTGCATGCACATGGAATGCACTGATCTTACCAACTTCCCCAGTATTCTGAAGCAGCTAACTTGATAGAATTTGGAATGGCCATTTTAAAACTCAAGTATAGCACCAGCTAGATGGCAGTATCTTGTAGGACTGGAGCAAGATTCACCAGAGGATTCTACATGCTCTGAATTAGCAGCCAACATATGATGCTGTTTCTCTGATGGATAAAATTCACAGGACCAGATGTAAAGGAGCTAAAATGAGAAATGCTACGAGCCCACCAGAAGAATCTGCTTCTTATTTGATATGGTTTCAATGTTTGTGTCCTCTTCAAAATTCATGTCAGAATTTAAACCCCAATGTGACAGTATTGTGATGTGAGTTATTTAGGAGGTTATTAGTAACTTTATAAAAGAAATAGAAGGACTAGCTAGGTCCTTCTGCCCCTCTGACCTTTTGCCATATGAGGACACAGTGTTTGCTCCATCTAGAGGATGCAATAAGGCACCATCTTAGGGTTTCTGCTTGGCCTGCTGACTCAGAGGCCTGAGGAGTCCAAAGTGATGAGATACCTTAAAGTATCTCAGAATATTACTGTGCCCCATGATTAAGGGCAATAGAAAATGAACACCCTTCAGAAATGAAGCTGTGGCTCACTCTTCTAGGTGAAGAATGTAGAATGGCGATTGGAAGATGGAGTTATAAACCAACTGTGACCACAAGACCAGTTACAAAATTGAGGATTGTAATTGTCAGGAACATTTCCTCCCTACTTGGTTAAGAAGACTATTATATATACATATACTAAGCAAGTATCTTTATCTTCTTTGTTTCTTTTATTGCCTTATTCTATAATGTAAGAGGTAATGCATTTATATCAGTTTTTTACTAGTATTAATTTTAACATCATAGTATTTATGTTACAGAATATCAGGGGAAGAGTAAACATCACCTAAGGGTTTTATCTCCTTTTACAGGGAAGCAATTAGTATGTTTTGGGTTGTTTATAGGATGCTGTATCCTGTAAAGTGGAACTATTACCTTGCTATTATCTTTAATGGAAGATTTGAATATAGTTTAAGGAAATGTGTATAGGTATCAAGATGATGAAAGATAGACATATGACTGCCAATTTTAGTCTTTGGCTTGATTAGTTTGAAGGAAATCCAGATAGCTGATACAACACTATTCCTAGGTGTGCTGGTGAAGGTGTTCTGAAACTGGTCATCTTTTGAATCACTCTTACCAATATGTTTGACCATCATCCATCCATTGAGTGCCGAAACAGAACAAACAGGAGGAGAGCACACACATTCACTCCCCTTTCTGGAGCTGGAGCATCCATATTTTCTTTCCTTCAATAATCAGAACTCCAGATTCTCCAGCTCTTTGACTCCAAGACTTATGCCAGCATCCCTAGGTTCTCAGGCTTTGGGGCTCAGATTGAGTGTTATATCCTACATGCTCCTCGTTTTCAGGTCTTTGGGGTTAGATTGAATTACACCACTGGAGTCTATGATTCTCTCATTTGCAAAGTTACACCATGGCAATTCTCAATTCCCATAATAAATCATCTATCTATCTATCTATCTATCCATCTACCTACCCATCATATATTTTGTTTGTTCTCTTTCTCTGGAGAACTCTATTACAGTACCCGTATGTGTTGGTTTTCTATGGTTGCCATAAAAGATTAACATGATTTTAGTGGCTTAAAACAACATGTTCCTACAATGTGTTGTAATGTCTTGCAGTTCTGGAAATCAGAAGATTGGAAACATATGATACAGGGTTAAAATCAGAATACCAGTACAGCTACATTCCTTCTTGATGCTCTCTGGGCAAATCAATTTCCCTGCTGGTTGTGGTTTAGATATTTAGATATTGTTTATTGCTGTCTACTTCTATAAAATAATTTCTCCACTTCCTCTGTAAAACAATATTATTCTCCTACCCAAAGCTTGTTTATATACCCCAATACACACTCACTCAAAACCAGATGATTCATAGCTGATACTTTTCCTGAGCAATTATTTCTAGTAGATACAGAAATAATCTGTTTGCTGAGAAGGCTGATGTTACCTATGGTCACTAAATGGTAGCAGAAAACTAAGTAGATATAGGATCTACTGACTAAGAAACTCAGACTAAATTCTTATGGAACAATATTGGTTAGAAATTACGAATCAAATCAGTTGCTTAGAATATCATTTTAGGGCCGGGGATTTAGCTCAGTGGTTCCACCACCTGCCTTGCAATTGCAAGGTCCCAAGTTTGATCCCCGGTACCAAAAAAAAAATATATATATATATATATAATTTTAATGAAAGCATCGGTAAGAATGGTGCAATGAAATCACATACAATTTCCTAGAACTGAATTTAAAATTTTATATATCCAAGGAATATTGCATTGAGGAAAATATAGCCTTTATGGCTCTTCAGATACTTTTAAACAAGAACATACATTCAAGAAAAAGTGATATGAAAGACTATCATGAAACTTTCCGATGTCACCAAATGAATGAGGCTGAAGTAGTAGAAAAGATGTGGCTGTTTACACATAGCTACAATGCTTTATTAGTACTGAAAGGGAGCAGTAAGACTATAAAAGTATATATCATGCATAGAAAGTACCTTATTTCTATGACTAGTCCTGATGTAGACAATCCTATTAGCTCTTCAAGTTCCTTTAAATGGAATCAAGAAGAGAAGCTTGTTAGTGATTCTGCCACTCAAGTAGATTAAAAAAGGTCTTTAGGAATGAGCCAGGCCTTTAAAATTTCACTCTTTGGGTCGGTAATATGAAAACAAAGAAAATGACCTTGACTTCAAAATTCATCCATTGTACAATCACATTTCTGCTTTATTTGCATGAAAGAATCATCAAGTAGAGCATAAATTAAAGAGACAAAAAAAAGTGATAATTTATTTTGCCCATATCATAGCTGTAAAGTCAAAATAAATTTGGGCTTTCTTTTCGTTATTAAGTTTATTGGTACATTTTAGGTATACATTATGATCACATTCATCATTAGGAATTTGTATCTGTAGGTGATATATCTTGGTTCTTATTTGTTCCCATTCCCCTTCCTTCCCTTCAACCCCTCCACCCCTCCCTATTTACACAAGCTTTGTTTCTGTTTTTTCCTTCTTTTCTTTGCCTTCTTTGCTTTCCCCTGCCTCTCTCCCTAGTTCCACTACCGCTTTGCACATCATCCTCCTATTTCACAATATCTATTATACATTTTGGTCCTCATTTACACTTTCAGTTTCTCACACCAGAGAATTTGTTATTTATACATGTGTGTCCTATTTATTTTACAAGAGTATGGCCTCAAGGTGCATCCATTTAGCTGTGAATGTCTCTAGTTTCTCATTCTTCATGGCTGAGTAGTACTCCATTTTATTAAAAAAAAAACCAAATGAATACATCTTTATCCAGTCTCCAGTTGATGGACATTTGAGCTGTTTCCAGGTTTTAGCTATTACAAACTTTGCTGCTATAAGCATGGGTGCACATATATCACTGCGGTATGATGCTTTTAATTATTTTGGAAATATACCGAGCAGGTGAATAGCTGGGTCAAATGGGATCCCTAATCCTAGTTTTTTGAGGAATATCCATACTGATTTCCACAGTGGTTGCACCAGTCTACACTCCTACCAACAGTGGAGAAGGTTTCCTTTCTCTCCACACCCCCGCCAGCATTTGTTATTGTTTAATTTCTTGGTAGCAGCCATTCTTTCTGGGGTGAGGTGGAATCTCAGCGTTGTTTTCCTCTGCATCTCTCAAATGACCAGTGATGTTGAACATTTTTTCATGTTTATTTGCTTCTTCTTCTTCTTCTTTGTCTGAGAAATGTCTGTTCATTTCAAATGCCCATTTTTGAAATCCAGGCTTTCTTGATGGTTAGCTAACTGCATTAGATTTGATGAAGCTACTGCCATATGATTTCTTATAAGGCCCTTAAAATATAAATGATTTGAGTTCATCACTCACTATATTGAGATCATTATACTAAACATTTTATGTATACCAGGTTTCTTAATTGTGGCAATTTTCTTATGAGAGAAACTTATAATTGTATTCCTGTTTACAGATGAGTGTATTTATGTTAAAGATGAGTCATTCACAAGACATATCACTAACAAGAACAAATTCTATTGACCCTAGTTTCAAAATTTGTATAAACTTTCACCATTTCTCAATGACACTTCTGCTACCACCATAATTTATCATGTAGTTAATTATGAGTCTTTCCACTGTTCTTAAAAGAGCATGAAGGAGATCAAACCAGAAGGTTTTTTTTTCAACAAAATGGTTCTTGGTATTCTAAACTCAATGTCAGTGATTCAGAAATAAGGAGTGATAGTATAATAATAGATCTTCTATGTAAGGTTGCAGCTTGCTACAGTTGGATTTGGTTTGTCCATACCAAATTTCATATTGAAAGTTGGTTCCCAGGGGGACAGTGCTGAGAGGTGGTGGGGCTTTTAAGAGATGATTAAAACATGGATGGGAATGGAAAGAAGGGAAAAGAAAAAATATGAGAAAAGGAAAAACATGGAAATAAAGTCTTTGTAAATAGGGAAAGATGGAGGGGGTGAAGGGAGGACAGGGGAATGGGGAAAAAAATAAGAACCAAGATACATCATGTAAAGGTACAAGATCCCAATGATGAATGTAATTGTATTGTATACCTAAAATATACCAATAAACTAAATGGAAAAAAAAAACATGGAGGCTGAACCTTCATGAAATGATTTGTCCCTTCTCAAAAGACTTGATTTGATCTTGATGAGATGAGTTGAGTCTCTTAGGACTAGACTAGTTACTGTGACAGCAAGTTGTTATAAGTTAATATACCAAAAAATTTCCAGAAAAACCTGTACTTAAACCTAAACTACCTCAAACAGTACTCAAATTCAGTAAGATAATAATATATTAACATATTAAAAGCAATTATCTTTACATACAGGAATAATAAATGAGAAATAATGTTAGAGAAAACTCTATTTGAAAGAATAATGGGAGATTAAAATTCTTAGGAATAAATTTATCAAGAAATATGCAAATTTATCTGAGGAACACTAAAAAACCCTTCTGAAAGATTCAAAAATAGGCTGAAACAAAAAGAAAGGCACAATTTGTTCTTGGATAAAGTAATTCTGCATTAGAAGATAGCCACTCTCATCAATTAATTTATAAAGTCCAAATAATCACAACAAAAATTTAAGGCATTTTATAGTATTAGACAAGCTGATACTAATATTCATATGGGAAAACAAACACAAGATTAAAACACTGAAAAAAGAGCTATAAAATGATATAATCTTTGCCAGACATTAAAACACAATATCTGTTTAATTAAAGCAGCATAGTAATGATGCTTGCATAGAAAAATACACTGCTAGAATAGAATTGAAAATTCAGAATTAAACCCAAATTCATTTAAAAATCAATACATGATTAAGGCTGCATCCCATATCACTGAGGACAATGATTATTGCTATTATTTTTAGTAAATGGTATTATAATAACTGAGTAACCATTTGGAAAAGAGATAAAATTAAAATAAAACCTCTAACCATAAACAACATAAACTTCAAACAGATCAGATATATAAAGTTAAAATAACAAAATCAACAATAAAATACAAGAGTACTAGAAAAAAATAAATGAATTCTCTTTTACTCTTAATGTTAAGAAAATATTTATAGATATGAATGAAAACCAAAGACTGAACATTTTTGAGTATATATGTATATATTTGAGATTTTGTATGCGTGTGTGTGTGTGTGTTTGGCAAGAAACATTTAAAAAGTAAAAAGAAAGCCAAAAAACTCAGAAATATACTTCAAAACAGAAATCATAGACATACCTCACAAACCTAATATTTTAAATGTATAATAGTCTCAAACTTTGAAAAAAGGACACAAACTCCAGTAGAAATATCAGACAGAGACAAAAATAGATAATCCACAGCCACACAAAGACATAGAAAATATATATTGCACACATATTAAGATCATTTCGACTCCCTCATAATTACAGGAATACAAATTAAAATACTCTGATTTCATATCATGTCAATCGGACAAGAATTAAAAAAGTGTAACAACAAAGCATATCAATAAGGTTTTATTTTTCTTTATTTTTAATTTTTTTTTTTTTTTTGGTCCTGGGGACTGAACTCGGGTCCTTCCACTTGCAAGGCAGGCAGCGGAACCACTGAGCTAAATCCCCCGCCCTCAATGAGGTTTTAGAAAAAGCATTACACTCATGCACTACCAGCAAAAATGCAAGCTGGAATAATTGTTTCTGAAGGAATTTTGATAAATATCTAGAAAATCTAAACATAAAATCATGTCCTTTGAATCAGAGCTTTAACTTTGAGGAGGCTGCCCTAGAGAAACACTTTCAATAACACAAAGATACATGTGCACAAAGTTATTTATTATAAGATTATAATAGTTATGTATTGACTTTATATAGAAGTGGAATTAAGTATGATACACTCATTAAATGTAATTATAATACAGCTGTCAAAAGGAATGATTCTTCATCCCAAGCTCCTAGGGCAGTGAAGCACAGCTGGACCCAGCACCTGGAAGGAAGCTCACCTGCTGCCATCCCAAGCTCCTAGGGCACAGAAGCTGAGCTGGTCCCATCACCCAGAAGGAAGCTCCCCCGCTGCCATCCCAAGCTCCTAGGACAGAGAAGGTGAGCCATGTGGGCGCCAGAAGAACCCCCCCCTCCCCCATGGAAATGAGAAGACACATAAACAAGCCTCAAAAACAGACTTCCAGATCACCTACAGCAACCCCAAAGGGAAACAACATGGAAC
>NW_004624808.1:116859-147316 GCF_000247695.1 Heterocephalus glaber
AAAAATGTATAACTGATATTGTGTAACAGGAAGAAAAGGTCTAAAAGAGCAGAGGAATTGGGAAGGGTAGGGGAAGGGAAAAAAGAGAAAGGAAAAAACATGAGAAGAGAAAAAAAATGGAAACAAGGTCTTTGCAAATAGGGAAGTGTGGAGGGGGTGAAGGGAGGGCAAGGGAAGGGGAAAAAATAAGAACCAAGAGACTCATGTAATGGTACAAGATCCCAGTGATGTACGTAACTGTATTTTATACCTAAAATGTACCAATAAATTTAATGGGGAAAAAAAGGAATGATTCTTTTACATACTCTTAGTTTAAAAATTAAATGTTAAAGAGTGTCTTCAGTAAGGTCTTGTACATACTGTGAGAAAGAAGTAGACCTAAGAAAATCTTGTGCAAGACAAATCCAGAATATTAAATCAGAAACTAAAGAAACTGCTTACATATAGGAAATAAGTAGGAAAAAAATTTGGAAAATTGAGCATTGAAATACTTATGGAGGATTAATGCCATTTCTCTGAGCATTTATTTTCCTCTAGCTCCATCTCTTAAAAGCATAGTAGTGTTTCAGAAAATTTCACAGTATTTAAGACCAATCAGAATGTGGGATACAACATTAGGAATACAATTTCAAACAAGCAGAAATTGTGATAATAGAAACAATCGCACTGAAGAGATGGGGGGGGAACTGACCTAAATTTCTTCGAAAAGTATCATTTTTGCTGTATAACAAAAGGAACTGTAGATAAATACTGTGTTCTAGTTACTGACTCTGTTTTCACAGAAATATGGTTTAGCAATTCTGAAACTATTATGGAATAAGTGTGTGACTATATCATCGCTAATGAAAGTAAGGTGATTAAAGGAAGTTCCGGGCTAGTATTTCTGTGGGATGAAGAGAATCATTATTAACTTCCTGTCTTCTATTCTGTGAGATATAATGCTCACCTATTTTATCAATGGGCTATTCAAGTCAAATGTGGAAAATAGTCTCAGCTAAATGAACATAATCTTATTGCTCATTGTCGTGGGGGTTGAAAGTATGCTAATTGCTAATGGGAGTGTTTTGTCACTATCACTGCAAGCAATAGTATTGCTTGTCTTGAGGAATTTAAAAAATAACTGTTCTTGTTGTTCTTGGGTTTTTTCCTTTCTCCTCCTCCTACTCTTCCTCTTTCTTCCTGTCCAGACCTCACTCCTCCATTATTGTCAAGAATTTGTAAGGGAGTACTTGGTGTCTCTGGAAGAAAAGTAGAGTTTTCCACAACTCTTACTGAGAAATGCTGTTCTGAATCAACACTAATATAGCAAAATAATATAGAAGACTACAAGAGAGTCTTCTTATGAGAGAGAGACAGAGAGACAGAGAGACAGAGAGAGATTCTTCCTGTAAAATCCAGCCAACAAAGAATCTTTACAAAGCCTGAGGTAGGATAGGAAAAATAAAAGATAGTAGAAAGGAGACAAGGAAATTGTAACTAAAAATTTACTTTTTGGAAGACCACAACTTCTAGGACCCAGTCGAAGTTACCCAAGGAAATCCATATCAACAGTCCCTTGATTAAATTCAGGCTTCTTTTCTTCTAGACCCATCATATCCAAATTTGCTCAGGAACACTGTAAATCCATAAATTGGCTTGCCTGAGAAGGTAAAGAGTAGGAACGTAGGAACGGGACCCTAAGATAAAGGACAAGTGGAGAGAGCTCAAACAATGCTCAAATTCCTTATCTTAAAAAAATAACCTAGGTTCAAACCTACAAAATGAGGCAGTACTCTTCCAGGGGACGGGCCACCTTTTCCTTTTAATTTTCTGCCTAATAAACACTTCCTTTGCCTCTTTCTGACTAGCCCTGAAAATTATTTTTCTGCAAAGGGAGTCTGCAAATCTGCAAATTTATTCTATGTGTAGAGTGGGGTAGGTTCCTTATGTCAGCTTTAGGAATCTCCCAGGGCCCTGACCAGTGACAAGCCCTTCAAGGATATTCTGGCTTCCCTTGCAAATTTATTTCTCAAAGTATTGGTGAAAAACTCTTAATGAATTGAATCTTGCCCACCCACTTAGGGCAGGGCAATCTGCTTTATTCATTCCCCTTTTTAAATGCTAATCCCACCTGGGAACTTCTAGCAGACCCACCCAGAAATAATGTCTTATCAGTTCTTAGAGAATTCCTTAGCCCAAGCAAATTAACACCCAAAATTAACACTTCAGCTTGTTCTTTGATTACTATAGCTTTTGTCAAAGACCCTGGCCTTTGGAATTAAATGCACAAGTGTCACAGTGTCTTCTCTCCTACATTATTCATTAATGCTTTCATTCATATATTTATATATTTGGCAATATTTATTAACTATATCCTAAATGTCTTACGTTATTCATGATTCAAGGACTAAAACACAAATGTTCACAATCTCTATTGTCATCAACTTACTAAAAATGTACTGTTATAAATTTGTCACTACCTCCCTAAATCTTAGCATTTTCATTTGTCAAAAGGGGATTTAACATCTACTCTTTGCAGCAATTGTGAAAATTAAATAAAGTACATAAGCACTGTAATTGGAACCTGATGCAATGTATATGCTCCATAAATGACTGCTCCTACTTTTATTTTCCACATTGTTTTTTTATTAAATTACATTATTGATGTTATAAAATTGATGGATAAAACCCTTGTTTTTTCAGAGAAACTCTCTGAATATGACTTTTAAGGAATATGACTTTTTCCAAGATACATTTTCAAGGGAAGCTCTTACTTATTCTTGCGTTCTTCTCCACTAAAGAAATATGAACTAAGGCCGTGTTAGCATGTACAATTCCTAGTTTGTTTCTCAAGTGTGATGGGAAAATGCAGAGCCATCTGGAGTGTTTGCTTTTGTTAGAGTTTCATGAATTCAACCCAGTATGTTTTATATCTAAACTGCAGAACAAGTATAGTTAGATTTTATAGCATTTTGTCATGTGCTTTTCCAGGAAAACTGTTTCATTGGTAAATGACTATACTAAACTCTTAGATGTTCTCCCACTCTTAAGCAAATTTACAAATTGTCCATAGTGGTGCTCTAGGAGATTAGGGCTGGGGCAAAACTATTCCAAACAACTGGGCAAAATCTGTCAATGTTATGGAGGCTCAGGGCACATGCGCAGAACACAGGATACGGGATGGCTCTGCATCTCCTGAGCCCTGTATGTGGAGCTAATCAGGAAAGTGCTATTCTCAATTCTTCATTTACATCTGGAGTGAAACCAAGGAACTCTTTGATAGCACACAGTTTAAATCTGCTGCCAGGCCAACTGAGTTTTTTTATAGGACAACTATTGCAATGCCTTATTTTCCTGAGGAAGAAGAGAATCCAGGATTCCAGATACAAAAAGCCGTTTCCCCTTAGCTTCCTGGATTTTGTCTGTTCACTGGCCCTCTCTCACTCTGCAAAGCATACTAATTTTCCACCTTCAATACCTTTTCAGTGTGTCATGTACAATTGTTTGTTCGGGACACCAGGAACCCATCACCTGGCAACAGTGGGATAGTGGGCTTCTGTAACTTCTAGATGAAAACTTTATTATTGAGATTCATAAATATATCCTTCCTTCCTTTAACAGTTACATGAATCATGTGCGAGTCATGTAAGAAATGAAGTGATTTATATATCTAAAATCTAATGTCATCACAAATAATCGGCTAATAGAACATACATTTCTTATGCTTAGACATATCATTAATAATGACTTTACATGTCTCCTAGGCAAAGTGTATGTGGCCTTTTCTCATTTATTAGTCATGCACACTGTAAATATATCATCAAAAATACCTTTCTTAGTATTTTTACTGCCCAAATGCCAACAAAACATCAGCATGAACTAGGTGATCCCACATAACATTGGAATGCTGTCATACATTCCAAAATCAGTATTTCCTTGTAAATTTTCTTTCAAATGACCTCTTGTTATTGAGCTACTTTTGTGAAGAAAGAAAATACAAATAGCAGGGTAGAACACTGGCATTCAAGGGAGTCAAAAAGGGATAAATTTCTTGGAACTTAATCTATAAACAATTGCCCACTTGATGTCAAATGTGTCTCTTCCTTATCCTCTCTTTTCAAAACCATAAGGAATGTGTCCCTGTCCTTCCCTAGCCTCCTACTCTGAGTAAAGTACCAGGTACACTGGGACAAGCAGATTGGAGCCATGATGTCTCCAAAGAGGAAGTGGCAGCTGATTCATATCTTACATAAGAAAGGAATCCCTTAAAACAGGAAGAATGGGCTTTAAAACATTCTATACTTGTGACTCAGAAAATTACTAAAGCCTGGAAGCCTATCAATTAGATGAAAACTTCCTCCTTTCTTAAGGGGAAGCCAGATCACTCTCTCAGAGCTGTCACCTAACCCCTTCTCCTAATCCTTCATTTACATTTTTGCCCATGAGTTCATGCATTTTCCCTCCATTTTAATTTCTATTATCACAGACAGAAATTCCCCTGCATACAGTTTTCATAGAAATAATGACTTTCAATATGCTAATACTTCTAACTCCAAGGTTATTCAGATAAAAGTTTATGAATGAAATGAAATTCCAAGATAAGATTTAGCCATAATTGTTATTGATTCCAATTTTCCACAATAGCACAATCTTTGTGCTATTGTGCTATTTGCACAATAGCACATATATCATATTTATTATAGGTGCACATGTTTTAAAAATTTATTTTAAAATTATTTTGATAAACAGGCACAGATATACCCATGTAAACACACATTTTTTTCTCTCTGCTTAGTATTTAGTTGGAGATATTTTCTTTATCAATTAAATCATTAAATTTCATTTATATTTCACAAATTCACAAAAAACCCCTCATGAAGACCAGGATGAATTTTGGTAATTGATAGGTCTCCCACCACCTCAGCAGCTATTATGTATAGTAGCTGCCCTCTTCCTATGGTGCCTTGCCCCTCCCCTGTGTGACATCATGCCAAGATGGTTGCTCCCACCAAAGAACAAACCCTTCTTCCCAGCATGCCCCTGTTCCCACCTAGACAGTAACCTAATACTCGCTCACCTCCTACCACCTAGTGACATCACCGGCTCCTCCATTCCCTAGTCACTACCTCACTCAACCCTGCCTCAGCCCCTACAAGCCCCACCCCAGTCTCTATAAAAGACTCTCCCTGCCCCAGCCACATTGCTTTTGTCTCTCCTTTGTTCAGAGACAGCCCAGCAGATCTATTCCCCTAATAAAGGCTTGTTGTGGCCTGGTCTGGTCTTGGTCTTCGGCCCTTTTGCCTGACAGTAATATTCTAATAGTTGATTTTTAGTATAGACTTTTAATGTACATGAACCAACCTAAAGCAATAGTTAACATGATATATCCGGGTATTGGAGTCATGTCAGAGCTGAATTTCTGGCTAGTAATATATATATATTTTGACTATATATTCAATGCTGAATGTTCTTCTAAAGGCCATATATATATATATATATATATATATATATATATATATATATATATATATGTCTTGTTTTGATCTAATGGTATAGCAACAAAAATAAGTTACAGGTTGCATCTATATACAAGCCAAAATTACCATAAAGGACTTCACAGGTAATGATTTTTTCTTAAGTGGTTTATACTCTGACCTTGCAATTTCAGTATTCTTTCATTAACTATTCTCTCCTTGGAAGCCCTAGGAAAATCATAACATGTTATAAATAGAACATGGGACCTCTGAAACACTGGTGAGTTATACTACAACTTATGAACTTAACTTGATTTGAGATGATAATATGTTATTTATATCCTATATATTTTAATAGATAAAAACCTGGAATTGCATTAAAATGGTTGAATGAGTTTCAGCTCTGTTCTTATAAACTGTGATCTTGTGAAAGTAACTTAAGATATCCGAGCCTTACTTTGATGATCTCTAAAATGAAAAGGTCACTTATTTCACAGAGAGCACTTGTAAAACTTACATCATGCCATATGACATACTATATGTGCTCAGTGGATGATACTTGGTTGTAAATAATGGAAATTTCTACTTAAAAGACTTCATTTCTGCACACCTTACTAAAGGTATACTTGAAGTTTCCCATTTTCCCCAACAATGTATAGTCAGCAAGTATTAAATTTTGACTGGGATTCATTTAATTGTTATGAACAAAGCTCTGGATATTTCTATATGATTTTTTGTCAATTTGTTTTAATTTTATTTTTCTGGAAGATTTACTGAATTGTTTTCATTATTGCATACTGTTCTGGAAGATATAACGAAACTCTTAACAGCACTTTCTCTTTCCCACATTATTTATATATCTGTTCTGCTTCAGTTATTTTATTAGAGGACAGCCTATAAGACTTTCCTTCAGGTGAAAAGTATACAGATTGCATACATTCTGAATCTGCATATGTCTAGAATATGTTTTCTAAAACATTTGTCCTCCAAATGATGGCTATCTTAGATGGGTATAGGATTCTAGGATCAGAATTCTTAACTTCAAATGGTTTTTTTAAAATGTTCTATTCAGTTCCTACTTCCTGTATTATAGTTAGAAAAACAGTGTTACTCTGAGTCCTTTGTGAATAACCTTGGATATTTTTTAAGATATTGCCTCAATACTAGAAAACTTAAATTTGCCTAGGTTATCTCTGTGTTTGGCTTTTCTCCCATCAATCCTCCCTGTGAACCCTTTCAATCTGCTGGTTCAATTAAGCCTTTTCAATCATGTCTTAGCCCTTTCCTTTCACTGTAACAACATTATACTGTGTACAATATATATATATATAAACCATATATATATATGGTTTATGATAGCAGAAATTTATTTCTCAAAGTTCTAGAGGCTGAGAAGCCCAAGATCCAGGGATCATCAGATTGGTTGTTTGACAGGGGCTTGCACTCTACTTCAAAGATAGCATCTTGTTGCTGTGTCCTCAAGTGTAGAAGAGTCTGATAGTAAGTATATCCTTCAATGGCAGAAAGTCAACCTATGTGCCTTCAACCTTTTCTATAAAGACATTCATCCAGGGAGTGGTATAAGGTATAT
The DNA here is from genome assembly GCF_000247695.1 of Heterocephalus glaber. The sequence continues at coordinate 123,904 of NW_004624808.1, forward strand.
GCAAAGTACATATCAAATGGAAGACCTGATCAAAAATATGTAACACTTTTAATGTAAAAGAGAGAAAGAAACCCATGAAGACACCTCACCAAAGAAAATATACAGACTTCAAATAAGCATATACAGATAATATATAATATCATATGTTATTATGAATTTGCAAAATATAAAAAGAATGAGATACAATCGAACATTTATGAGAATGGTAAAACAAACAAATAAACAAAAATACAATAAAAATTGTTGGTGAGAGGGGATCCAACATGGCTGAATAGAGGAGGTGTCACTTTGGAGATGCTCTGAGGAGATTCACCAAAAATACAGGTACTGGGAGATGCAGAAGGCAATCATACCGTGAAACAAAAAATTAATCTGAAAAGTCAAAGCCAATATCTGAAGCGTTGAAAAGGGAAATGGGGCACTACCACAGCTGGTCTTCACAGCCCACACCCCTGTTCCTTCTGAGAAGCAGCCACCAAAGAACATCCCAGAAAGCTTGAGGGAATGAACTCGGGGTGTACAGGCCAGACTCCTGGGTATCCCCATCCTCAGCTGAAGCACTGGGGAGCTCTGTGTCCAGGCAGCATTCACTCCAGCCCCACCATGGGCAGGGGATGCTCCCCATTCTAGGCAAAGAGAGCCTAACACAGTGAATGGCATCCACCAAATCTGCAGCCAGGGGCCCAAGGATCTACCAAGGATCATATCCCTGGAGAAAAGGAGAGGGTGTGGGACTGCACAGTTGGTCCAGAGCGAGCTCTTTTCTGGCATTTCCACAAGGAGCAGAAAATCCGACTTATCAGGACATCTTGAGCAGCAACCACTATCCTGAACACGGGGGAATGAGTCTCTAAGCAGAGACCTGGGACTGCATTAGATTCTGGTATCTGGGAAGGGGAATTCTTGAGGCAGTGTCAGTTCAGGATATCACTACAAAGGAAAAGACTGGACTGGATGAGGCAGAAAACTTTTGGTGACAAATGAGTCAGAAAAATTTCTGAAGTGAGAATATGAAGGTTCCACCAGCGCAAAGGGGAAAAGGAATCAGAACATTGGCAGAAGGTGAAGGAGAGCACAATGTCAGGAAATTATCCTGACATTTTCCTCCTCCTCCTCCTCCCAAACTAATTAGAGTGGTTGAATCATGGGACAGAGACAAAAGACTGCAATTAACCACACCCAAAGCAGAGCCTGCATTAAGGAAGAAACTCACACCCTTCACCACTTCTAAGCAGCCTAGTAAGTAGATTAAAGACATGAAAAGTTGCTGTGGCTGCCTGCAGACATCAACTAAAGCAAGAAGGGAACTGTGTGGGCACTTGGGGTTATGGCATAGTGCTAATGTGGGAACTGCATATGTATTCTGTTGCTGGAGTGTTTGATATGGGCTCCCCAGGATCTTTCTTCTTTCTTTCTTTTTTTGTTTTGATATATTTGTTTTTTCTTTGATTTCTTGCTACCCTTCTCCCCATTATTTATCTTCAATTCTTGCATCTAGATCAATAGTATTTTTTAACTTATTTTTTCTACATTTAAAATTCTTTTCACGTTTTTTCTATATTCTGCTCTCTTTCAGTTTTTCCTGTCATCTCTCATTCAAAGCTTCTTTTCACCTTATTCTACTCTCTTTGCCTTTCCATACTGTACCCATTCTCTTGGTTTCCCTTGCCTCTTCTCTAACTTTATCAACAAGTTCTGAGAACCTTTCACCTTTTCTCAATCCCAAATTAAACCTCCCTTCTCCTATATCCCACTACCCAAAATATCTTCTTAAAATTCTTAACACTTACCCTTTACTCCAACAATAAAAGAACTCTAAGACTTTCTACCTTTCAATGTAGTTTTTAATATCCTGGATTATTTCAAGCTCTAAAGGAAAACAGCCTCCAACCCAGATTGATATACCCTGTAAAACTGTCTTTCAGAATTGATGGAGAAATAAGATACTTTCATGACAAAGAACACCTTAGGGACTTCATGAATACCAAACCAGAACTCCAAAAAATCTTAGACAATATCCTAGGAAAAGAAAATGAGGATCACAAACCCAGGAAGCCCAACCGAATGAATCCATCAGACAGGACAAGAAATTAAATGCAAAGGGGGAGAATCCAACAAAAAGAAAAAGTCATGACAATGATAAGTCAGTATGTATCAGTTATAACCATCAGTGTTAATGGTAGCTATCCCTTTTGCAGATCAAGTGGATTTCAAACCAACACTGATTAAGACAGAAAAAGAAGGACACTACAGCCTTGTAAAGGGAACAATCCAAGAGGAACAGATGACAATCATAAATATCTATGCACCAAACACTAGTGTGCCCAACTATATAAAACAAATACTGATGGACATGAAAAATCAAATAAGCACCAATACAATAGTAGTGGGGGATCTCAATACCCCACTGTCACAAATGGATAGATAAACTAGACAAAAAATAAGCAACGAAATACTAGAACTCAATAAAACTCTTGAACAAATGAACTTAACAGATGTTTAAACAGTGTTGGACCCCACAAAATCAGAATACACATTCTTTTCAGCTGCACATGGGTTGTTCTCCAAAATAGACCACATACTCGCTCATAGAACATATTTAAGTAAGTGCAAAGGAATTGAAGTTATCCCCTGTATATTATCAGACCATAATGCGATGAAATTGGAGATCAATAGCAAAAGAAACCACAAGAATTTCAGTAACATGTGGAAATTGAACAACATACTTCTGAATAACCAACGAGTCACAGAGGATATTAAAGAGGAAATCAGACAGTTCCTTCAATTAAATGAAAATGCCAATAAAACATATCAGAATCTATGGGACACAATGAAAGCAGTCTTATGAGGGAAATTCATAGCAGTGAATACTCATATTAGGAAAACAGAGAAATCCCAGTTAAACAACCTGATGCTGGACCTCAAGCTTCTAGAAAAAGAAGAGCAGGATTAACCCAAAACTCATACAAGGGAGGAAATTATAAAGATCAGAGCAAAAATCAATGCAATGGAGACTAAGAAAATGATACAAAAAATCAATGAAGCCAAGAGTTGGTTCTTCGAAAGAATAAACAAAACTGACAAACCCTTAGCCAACCTTTTCAGAAAAAGGAAAGAAAAGGTCCAAATCCATGCAATTAGGAATGAAAAGGATGAAATTACAATGAACCCTGCAGAAATCCAGAGGATCATCCATATCTACTTTGAGAATCTATACACCAATAAGATGGAAAACACAGAAGAAATGGACAGATTCCTAGATACGTATGAATTACCAAAGTTGAATGAAGAAGACCTACAAATTTTAAATAACCCAATATCAATCAATGAAATTGAAAACATAATTAAAAACTTACCAACTAAGAAAAGTCTGGGTCCTGATGGCTTCACCGCTGAATTCTACAAGACATTTAGAGGGGAACTACTGCCACTACTATTTAAACTCTTCAATGAAATTGAAAGGGAAGAAATCCTTGATCTCCAAAGCAGAGAAAGACCCAACTGAAAAAGAGAACTATAGGCCAATCTCACTAATGAACATAGATGCAAAAATCCTTAATAAGATACTGGCAAATAGAATGCAGAATATCATCAAGAAGATCATACACCCTAACAAAGTGGGATTCATCCCAGAGATGCAGGGATGGTTTAAGATATGCAGATCAATCAATGTAATGCACTGTATCAATAGAGACAAGGACAAAAACAATATGTTCATCTCAATAGATGCAGAAAAAGCATTGGACAAAATCCAACACACATTTATGATAAAAACCCTTCAACAAATTGGATAAAATCCATGTATGAAAAACAAAAAGCCTATATCATACTAAATTGTCAAAAACTGAAATCCTTCACACTAAAATCAGGAACAAGACAAGGATGTCCACTATCACCACTCCTGTTCAATATAGTTTTGGAAACATTAGCCACAGCAATTAGATAAGAGAAAGAAATAAAAGGAATAAAGATAAGAAATGAAGTCAAATAATCATACCACAGGGATATATGTGCACCCATGTTCATAGCAGCACAATTTGTAATAGTTAAAACTTGGAAGTAGCCCAGTTGCCCATCAACTGGAGACTGGATAAAGAAAATGTGTTTTTTTAAAAAATAAAATGGAGTACTAGTCAGCCATAAAGAATGAGAAACTAGAGACATTTATAGCTAAATGATGCACATTGAAGCCATACTCTTAAGTGAAATAAATAGGACACACGTGTGTAAATACCAAATAGTTTCTCTAGTGTGAGAACCTGAACTTGTAAATAAGGACTAAGCGGTATAATAGATAATGTGAAATAGGAAGAAAAAGGGCAAAGGGGAAGGAAGTGGGAGGGGTAGCAGAAAGGAAGGGAATGGAATTAATATGAGAAAATGAAAAAATGGGAACAAAGTCTTTGTAAACAGGGCGGGATGGAGGGGTTGAAGGGAGGCCAGGGGAAGGGAGAAAAATAAGAACCAAGATGGATTTTGTAAAGGTGCAAATCTCCAATGATGAATGTCATTGTATTGTATACCTAAAATGTACCAAAAATAATTTTTAAGCACAAAAAAACCTCTATGAGAGTCTAACCCCCTACATTCTCACCTATTATCATTTCTCCTATCTTCCTATCCTCCTAATTACTTATGGCCCTCTTGCACTCATCACTTCACCTCTGCCTTTCCATTTATTTTCTATGTCACAGACTAACTGCTTACAGTAAGATAGTACAGACTTTACTGTAAAAGGTACTGATAAAGGGTGAAAGTATAAAGGCAAGATATAATGCATGTATCTCGTGTAGATATGATCAGATCAGTGGTTGCTGTTATAACCACTAGTAATTCCTCACAAAACATTGACAGAGTCCCAGTCATTTAAATTGAATAGCTGAAAGGGTAAAAACTATCTCTGGACAAAGGAAGCCATGAGCACATCACTGGAAGGAAGAATCTAACTAAAAAGATCAGCTGCAAAGTCTCTTCGCTCTACCTGATCTCAACCAGCAGTGTGCACATGTATGTGCACACACACACAACCGGGTGCACACACACAGACAATCTATCTATCTGGTGACAAAATGACCTTAAATTCTCTCAACTCTTGCAAGTCAGATCGAGGGGACACAAAAAGAGAGGAAAACAAACACAAAGTAGTGATTTACAAAATGTTTAAAGGAAAGACATAAAGACATTTGGTGAGTTCAAAGAGGTCATGCCCCCCAAAATAACAGAATTTTCAATCAAATTGACCAATGTGTATATGGGAAAAAAAATAAAAAATTGAGAGAGCAAACCAAAACAGTTCAAAACATGCATGGAGGATTTACCAAAGATAGAGATTCTAGAAAATCTGTCAGAGAGAAATACTGAAAATAAAAAATTGTATAGACTTCATAAATGGCCCAAAGAACTAATATAAAGACAGGGTCCCGGAAATCAAGGACAAAATGGTAAATCATGACAGATTGTCTAGAGAAACTTGAAAATCACAAGAAAACAAGAAAAATTCATCCAGCAGCTACTAGAGACCATTAAGACCAACCTAAGGCTAAATGGAGTTAGAAATTAGAAGACAGCACACATGAAATAAAATATATGTTTTCAGAAATTGTAATAGAAAATTTTGCGAGTATGAAGAATGATTTCAAGATACAGGTAAGTGAGGCTTATAGAGTATCAATTAACTATGATAAAACATCCTCATGACACATCTTAATCAAAATTCTAAATGTTCAACTAAAAGACAGAATCTTTAAAGCTGTCAAAGAAAAGCAAAAAACCATGTGAAAATATAAACACAATAGGTTACAGCAGACATTTCAACACCAACTTTAAAGCACAGGTGAACCTGGACTAAAGTACTTGAAGCCTTGAAAGCAAACAACTTCTAATCCACACTAATGTCCTGTAAAACTTTGTTTCAAAGTAGTTGGAAAGATAAAGATATTCCATGACAAAGAACATCTGAAGAGATATGTGCACAACAATCCAGCATTCTAAAAAGTAGTCAAGAATGTCCTAGACAGAGACAAAGCCAAAGATTCAGTTGGAAAGGATACATTAAGCAAGGCAAATAGTTAAAAAAGGAAAAATAAAGGAGTCAGAGAATCAACACAATGACATGAATAAATCAGTACATTTAAGTAATAACTCTCAATGGAAAGGCCTGAACTCTCCAATTAAAAGACAATGATTGGCAAACTAGATCAAAAAACAAAATCCAAAAGATTCATCTCACTGAAAATGTACCCCTGATTGTGTAGCCCTTCTGGGTGTTTTATCTCCCCATTAGACTGTAAGCTTTCTATGGGCAGAATCTGTGTGTGTCATCTTTGGTAGCCCCATGGAGCTTACCAATAAATATTCCTTGAATGAAAAAAAACACACAAAAACTGAATCCAACAGTTTGTTGCAATGAAGAAACTCACTTAATCCAAAAAGGAATTCATAGACTAAAAATGGAGGATCTGAAACAATATTTCATGCATTAAGACTCCAAAAGCAAGCATAGGTAACAACTTTACTTTCAGACAAAGAAAACTTCAAGTTAAAACTGATCAGAAGAGACAAAAAAGATCACCACATACTACCAATTAAAGGAACAATTCAATAAGAAGAGTTAATGCTTATTAATATTTATGCACCAAATATAGAAAAACCCAATAAAACAAATGCTACTGGACATAAAATTTCAAATAACACCAATGCGGTCATAGTGAGTGATCTTAATACTCCAAGTTCACACAGGTCCACTAAAAAATACCCCAAATATTGGAGCTGAACCACACCTTTGAGCAAATGGACTGAATAGATATCTATAAGGTTTTCTACCCTACTCCAATAGAATACACATTTTTCTCAGAGGAGCACATGGAATGTTCTTTAAAATAGAGTATACACTACTCCATAATGCCTATTTAAATAAATACAAAAAACTAAAAATCACTCCGTGTATAATATCAGACTGTTGTGCACTGAAGGGGGAAATTAATCCCAGAAAAAACACAGAAAGCTTATAAACACCTGGAAACTTAATAACACACTCTTGAATATTCAATGGGTCACAGAAAAAATTAAGGACGAAATTAAATAATTTCTAGAATCAAATCACAATGCCAGTACAACACATCAGTAAACATCAATAGAACACATCAGTGTGTCCTATGGGACACACCGAAAGCAGTCCTAAGGTTGAAGCTTATTGCAGTCAATGTTCACATTAGAAAAAACACAGCAAGCTCAAATAATCAGCAATGAATCTCAAGATACTCTAAAACCAATAATCCAAACCCAAACCTAGGTTCAGGAGGGAAATCAAAGATCAGAAGGAAAATTGATAGAATTGAGATTTAAAAAAAAAGAATATAAAGAATCAAGGAATTGAAGACCTGGTTCTTTGAAAAAAATTAACAAAATGAATAAGCCTTTAGCCAAACTTACCAAAAAAAAAAAAAAAAGATGTACATCAATATAATTATAAATGAAAAAGGCAAAATCACATTGAACACTGCCGAAATCCCGAAAACAGCTAGTAATTACTATGAAAACTTATACTCCAACAAATTTTATAGTCTTGAAAAAATGGACAGATTCCTAAACATACATGAATTACAATAATTGAACCAAGGAGACATAAAACTTCTGATCAACCCAATGAAATTAATGCACTAATAAAAAACTTTGCAAAATAAGAAAAGCCCAGGACATAATAGATTCACTTCTAATTTCTAGAAGACCTTAAAGAGGTTATAGTACAAATACTCCTCAGACACTCTAATGAAATTGAAGTGGAAGGAGTGCTTCCAAATTTATTTCTGGAAGCCGGAATCACTTTGATCCCAAAACCAGACAAAGATCCAACTAAGAAAGAAAACTACAGGTCAATCTGCTTAGTGAACATAGATACAACAATACTCAATAAGATATTGGCAAAGAGAATGCAACAAATCATTTTTTTTCCAGGCCACAACAAGCCTTTATTAGGGGAACAGATCTGCCAGGCTGTCTCTGAACAAAGGAGAGACAAAAGCAATATGGCCAGGACAGCAAGTGCCTTTTATAGGAGCAGGGGTGGAGCCTGTAGGAGCTGAGGTAGGGTTGAGTGAGGTAGTGGCTAGGGAATGGAGGAGCCGGTGATGTCACTAGGTAGTAGGAGCTGAGCCAGTATTAGGTTACTCTCTAGATGGGAACAGGGGCATGCTGGGAAGAAGGGTTTGTTTTTTGGTGGGAGCAACCATCTTGATGTGATGTCATATGGGGGAGGGGACAAGGCACAATAGGAAGAGGGCAGCTACTATACATAATAGCTGCTGAGGCAGTGGGAGACCTATCATTCCAGGCTTTTGTTTTATGATAGTTGGGCAAAGGTCTCTTCTTCTGGAGCTGCTTCCTGCTGACAAGGGGTGAAGATCGGGGCTATACCTGGATCTGATGAGGCCCGTGGCAAGTGGGGACCTCTTCCTTTTGTCTTACTGGCTGGTACCCTGCTATGATGAACTCTGTGACTGTCTGATTGGTGAATGCCCTCATTCACTCCTGCAAGAAGTATTGAAAACAGCAAAACAAGCATGGTCCAAAGCAGAGGATCAGACGAATACTGAGGGGTCCCAAGAGTGGTAATAGCCAGGGGAGCCATGAGCTCCAGGAACCAAATGTACCCCACCATTGATTAGTACCTTGGGGGCATATCTATCTGGCCCATTGAGTCTTAAGTCTTTTTTATTTGACATGTAATTTTTTTTTCATTATTTACATAGGTTTTACAGAGATAGCTGGATGTTTAAGGGCTCATTTATTATAGAAGAGACTGTTATAGAAGTAAAAGATCATATCTCATGATCTAAGGGCCCATATGTCATGTCCTTGCTCTTAGAGAATGAGTGGAAATGTGATAAACACAATTTATAAAATCTTTATAATCTTTTTTTGGAAAATAAAAGGTGTATGTAACTGAGCAAATGTCTTTTGGAGGCCAACATACCGATGAGTGTAGTGTTACTATTAACCTGACTTGTCCTTTAAATTCAAAGCCATGAAAACACACATTTTAGGCTGATAGTTCCAGCAAAGCCATGGAATAGTTGTGTAAAGGACAGTTTTATTCCTGTATCTCTCAGTTTTTGGAGGCCTCCTAGATATATTTAAAAATAAAGAGAACTGATAACCTCACCAAGGACACTGGCCAACTTAAGGAGATCAAGTGTAACATAAAAGGCTTGATTTTTTTAGATATGGGTAGGTATCCAGGAAATATGAGCACGATAAGAGAAGAGGCATCATAAACAGAGAACAAGGATGTACATTATTTTAAAAGGAATAAATCTTGTAGCTGCTTGGTATAGAACTTATCCTGACTGTGCAGGTGATTTTTTCCCAATACTCTTACTTTATGGTTTGGGTTTTTTTTTTTATCATTACACGGTAGTTAATTAGTTATCATGGAATCAGGAAAACACTTATCTAAAAAGAGAGATCTGGAGACCAGTAGTTTCTAGGATTGGATGCCAGTAAAGAACTTATTTTAATTTCTCTGAAAAGAATCTATATACACTTATAGCTAATTAATGATTTTCCCTTCTATTTAGTCCACAAAGTTTTTTTTTTTAAATGGCTGTGTCATGAGTGAACCAAAATATTTTTATGGATAGGCTATGTCTTAATTTTTCTGAAGTCTAGCTTTATTATTATGTCATTATTTTATACCTCTTTTGGTTATTTTTCTGCTGGGTGTTTAAGACCAAGTTAAAGTGACACCTGTGTCAATCAATATGAACCTCTTTCTATCTATCAAGGTCAGTTAAGTCTCCCCAGGCCATTACTTTGGAACCATGCATAGTGCCTCTCTGCTCCTCTGTCAGTGTCAGCCATCAGGATGGGTCATGGCCTTGTTTGACCAAGTTGCTTTCAGTGAAAGCATTGGAGATTTTTTTCTTGGTGACCCTCCTTTGGCACACAGTACATTGTCCTCTGGTGTCCAACAATCTCCCAGTTTAGGAGGTTGAGTGACTTACCAAAGATGTAGGACCCTGTGGAGAAAGTTCCCTCATGTCCTGGATCTTTGTTGACCTTGAGGGGCCAGGGCCAAAATATTGGCTGTCCTCATAGCCCAGTTACCTTTTAGTCTTGGTCTCCAAACTTTTGTTGTTGAACACCCAGAAGAGAAGGCCAATAACATTAGCATTGTAGCAAGAATAATGAACTTAACTATTATAGTTTTACCGGAATAGCAAGCATTTTGGAATTTAAAATATAGAGCACTGTTATCGTTATCAGTCATGGTTGTTTTAGTAGTTGAATTTCTGTAGAATATTAACAGAAAAAGAGCCACAAATAATATTTTAACATGACAATTATGATGAATTTACCTTTGTAACACGACAATTATGATGACTTTACCTTTGTAACACATTTAAATGTCCATCTTGATATAAAATAGCCATAGTTAAACATATTCATTTTTTTTAAAAACACCAAAAGTTTTTAAGTAAATTATTATCTTTTAAAAAATAAATAAATAAATACATTATTATCTTTTGATAGGATACCATCTAAAGAAAATATCTCAGCCCATAAATGTATCTGTTGTTATAAATAGCTGGAATGTATGAAAAAGGCAAATATCTGAATCAAAAATAGGTTATTATCATAAACGAATATTAGAATATCTGTACAGTCAGAAAGTATAACAACATTTAGTATACCAGAAAAAAAAAACCTTGTTATTGTTGTTTTTTTACAAGATATTTAGTCCTTTAAAAATGACCAGTGTAAGCATATCATAATAGCATATTTAGAATTTATCCCTTTGATGACAACTGATCTAAACAGTATAATAATATATTTAAGTAATATTTATTGATATAAGTCTTTTATAAGGCTATGAAAACTATCGGGTCAGTCTGTTGTCAGAGAAAAACTGTTGAGGTCCCCCTAGTGAACAAAGACTGGAAAATATTTCCATGCGGCTGCTCCTTTGTTCACCAAGGGGAGCGTGCCTTAAACTTAATAACCTTTATCTATAAACAAAACAGCTGTACGATTGGACAAAAAACAAAGATATAAGACAATTTATAAAACTAGAGTGCACTCAAATATATTTAGCCCAATGGAATTATAATATTTCTTTATAATTTTTAGGTTAATTATAAATAAGACTATTCAAAACTTTTTATAAGTCAATTAACAGAGATCTGTTGTAGAATTAGAATCAGAAAAAATGAAAACTCTTTTCCTGTAAACCTTTTATAACAAACTTGAAATCAACAAGCAAACATACATATTTCCTTCATAAATCATGATTTTTTTTTTTAGTCTTATCAAAGTTAACAGACCTGTGAGTTGTCTTTTTTAAACCTTTTATGAGGCAGAGAGTCAGATGGTCTCTGCAGCCTCTATCTGTCTGGCCTAGCTGAGTCCCATTGTGGGTCTTTTTGGGGGGGACACCCTGCATTCTCACTGGCTTTGTGTTATCAGCAGCATAAAATGTATCTGCTGTGGTCTGAGCCACCATCCAAACTCTTTTCTTGTCCTGAGGGGAAGGGTGGAAGTCAGCATCAAATATTGTGTCAAGTCAGATCATAGGACAAAGTCAAGTAATGAAATTTTTTGATATAGACATCAGGATTAGAGAAGAAAGAGCCTAAGCATTTTTTAATTTGAGAAAGATCAAAGAAAGAGAACAGCACATGTACTCTAACAATGCCCTCAGTCCCAGCAACCTCTCAGAGAGACATCTTTGTGGGTGGGGCCGATGTTGGGAAGGGTGGGTAGCGAGAATGGGTGTGGGTGGGGAAATGTGAGATGGTGGGGATGGGGGAAGAGGAGGTAAAGGAGGGTCACAAGATGGTGGATAAGGGCCATGTGGTGAGGTGGAAGGAGACAAAGGAGAGGTACAAGATGGTGGTGGAGGAGGGCCACAAGATGGCGGGGGAGAAGAAGCACTGGATGAGGCAAAAGGGTTTAGAGGGTTATAAGGTGGGGGAAGTGTGAGTGGTGAGTGATCAGCTGGATTGAATGTGTTGGAATCAGAAGGAGTGGAATCGGGAAGGGTGGACGGCAAAGCTCGGGCTAGGAGTACTTGAGAAGGAGAACAGATTTGACAGAGGGAGGGTCGAGAGAGTAGGCAGAAAAAAGGCTTATACGTAAGGGATTTCTGACCATTTGCCATTGCACTGACAGAAGTTGTGTAAATCACACAGCATGTTAAAATTGAAAGTGCCATTTTTGGGCCATGGAAACCCATTATCTAATTTATACTGAGGCCAAACCTGATTACAATAGAAAACAAGTCTTTTTGGCTTAAAGTCTTGTCCCAATAATCGGAGGGGTTTGAGTTGTGCCAGGAGGCAGCCCAGAGGCGTTGAGGGAGAGGGTTTGGATTGTTGGGCCCCCATGTTAGAGCAGGTGAGGAGGAGGCAGCTCCCTGGGAGAAGGACAAAGGGAGAAGAGTCCTTGTCTCCTTTGACAATCTCTGAGTGAGTTTCCCAGAGGGAGAGAACAGGAGGAGCTGGGCCGATGGGACGTCTCCCAGGGGCACAGTCCTGGGCCCAGCGGCCTTGGAGATTTCTCTGACCAAGTGCTTGGATTTCTGAGAAGTCCGTGGAGGGAGAGAGAATGAGACAGAGAACCCAATGAGAGGGAGGCTGAACTCCCTACTCACCCAGACATTGGTGACATGTGTGGATGTATAGCATCAGCAGTGGCAAAGGTAGAAAGCCCTGGAGGGTCCTGGCATAGCAGATATGGCCTGTCCAATTGAGATGGCCAAAAGGCCGATCAACCCAAACCCGTGGAGGATCGTCCATTAATGGACCATCTACCATCCGAGTCATGGCACCAGAAATGTCAGGTAAAAGGGCCAAAAACCAAGACCAGACCAGGCCACAACAAGCCTTTATTAGGGGAACAGATCTGCTAGGCTGTCTCTGAACAAAAGAGAAACAAAAGCAATATGGCCAGGACAGCAAGTCAACAAATCATTTTAAAAATTATACATCACGACCAAGTATCTTTCATGCCAAGGATAAAAGGATAGTTCAATATATGTAAGTTAATAAATGTAATATGCCACATAAACCGAAGCAAGGACAAAAACCATATGACTACTACTATAGACTCAGAAAGTGCTTTTAACAAAATTTGACACACATTCATGAAAAAGCCCGATTTTTCTTTCCTATACATATTCTTTTTATATTTTTCTCCTGCCAGATTGCTTTAGCTAATGTTTTTTTTCCATTAAGTTTATTGGTACATTTTAGGTATACATACAGTTACATTCATCATTGGGATCTTGTACCTTTACATGAGGTATCTTGGTTCTTACTTTTTCCCCATTACCCTCCCCTTCCTTCACCCCCTCCACCCTTCCTTATTTACAAAGACTTTGTTTCCATTTTTTCCTTTTCTCATATTTTTTCTTTTCCCTTCTTTCCTTTCACCTATCCCTGCCACTTCCCCTACTCCTTTAGAGCTTTTCTTCCTATTTCACAATATTAATTACACATTTCGATCTTTATTTATACTTTTAGTTTTTCACACCAGAGAAACTATTCAGTATTTACACATGTGTGTCCTATTAATTTCACTTAAGAGTATTCCTCTCTGTGCATCCATTTAGCTATCAATGTCTCTATTTCCCATTCGTTATGGCTGAGTAGTACTCCATTTTATTAAAAAAATACATCTGGAATTCATATGGAGTAAGTAAGGCTCAGAATAGCCAAACCAAACCTAAGTAACAAGAGCAAAACTTTTGGTCTTACAATTTGAGATTTTTAAGCTATACTACAAAGCTACAGTGATGAAAATAACATGGTGGTGACACAAAAACAGACGTGTTGGTCAATGGAATAGAATTGAGGATGAAGAAATAACCCCAGTCACCTTCAGTCACCTGATTTTGTCAAAGGGGCCAAAAAATACACTGGAGAATAAATAGACTTGTTAACAAATGGTGCTAGGAAAACTAGTTATCCAGGTACAGAAGAATGAAAATAGACCCGGATCTCTCACTATTTCCAAAAATTGACTCAAAATGCTTTAGAGACTTAATGTAAGACCTGAAACTATGAAATGACTGGAAGAAAGCATAGGGGTAATGCCTCATGACATTGGTTTTGGCAATAGTTTTTAGGGGGCTATGGCCTCAAAACCAAAAGCAACAAAAGTAAAAATAGACAAATAAGATTTCATCAAACTTAAAAGCTTCTGTGTCATGATTAAACAATCAATTGAATGAAGACACAGCCTACAGAATGGGAAAATATGTAACATTCTTTAAATGATAAGACTATAGAAAAGGGCAATGGATCAGCGGTTGCCAGCACTTAAATGGTGTGTGAGGGCAACATGGAAGTTAGTGTACCCAGAAAGAGTGATGAAAATGTCTGTTTCTTGACTGTCAATGTCAACATTTCAGTTGTGATATTGTACTACAGTTGTATATGAATACTGGCATTGGGAAGAAATAGGTAAAGGATGTGTGAGATCTTTCTGAGTTATTTCTTAGTGCTGCATGGGAAACTATAATTATCTTTAAAAAGTTTACTTAACAAAAAGAAGTATTCACTAATAATAGCCCTGCACAATTTTAACTGTACTGACATTATTGTTTACTGTAAATTACGGTTCACTTTCCAGCTTAAAAGTCTGGAGAAATCAATTTTAAAAATGCATTCCATTTAATACAATACATGTAATATTTATCATTATAATAATCAATATAAAATATTAGTGAAGTTTTTTTGCATTTTTTGGCTCTAAGGCTCCAAAGTCTAGTATAAATTTTATACTTGCAGCATATCTCAAATCAAATGCTCATTTTTGTCAGGAGTGTTTGGTCTATATTTAGATTTCACTTAACATTAAAATTACATTTCACTTGAAAGTTATTCCAAATATTCTTAAAGGTTTTCCAGTAATTGGAACAGATACAAAAAAAGCATTTTCCTGTAGTATTTGTGTCCATGTTGTCAAAACTGGCTCATATTCTTTGGATTTGATTTTGCAGCAAGAACACAACACTTCCAAATTATATTTGATCAAGTGAATTTAATTCATTGACTCTTGTGTCAACTGAATATTATTAATATTGAATTCAAAGCGGTATTTCATAAATTGAAAGTAACTCCAAATATATGAATATATACCAAATGTTCTTCACATCTGCCTTTTAGTTTGTGCAGAAGAGTATGATGCTGTTAATTACAATGAATACTTTCCATATGTTGATTAATGATAGAAAAATGTGTAATTCAATTATGATTGATATATATTGTGAAACAATTTTACTTTTATACAAATTTGAGTACTTTTCTAGCTGGGTCATAAGCTTTCCCTTCCTTGGAGTGTCAAATGTAGCCTCTCAAAACAGAATATAATAGCAGTGAAAAAATGTGAATTACAGAATTAATGAATATTTGGTAAGCATTACTTTTGTTTTAAGAAGATCTTGAAGGTAATGGTATAGTAAATCTTTGTAAAATTCATCTACAGTTTAATGAACAAGCATTGGAAGAGATCATAAGACCATTAAACTTGCTTCTATTACTTTTGCCAGTCCAATAAACTGGTGGAGATTTATAACATTACAGGTATATATGACATGATTTCACAGCTGCATCCATGATATAAAGTCTGCTTTAGAAATCTGAGCAAAAGTATTTTAATATGTATCATCAGAGAATAAAATAATAAAGGAAACATGCCTTTGATTTAAAATTTCAATAAATGTAGCTATTCTATCTAATATAGCTTGAAAGTGAAATTGTCTGACAGATGCAAAAATCTCAAAATTATTGGTATTTCTTCATATAATTGGAAGTACTTTGCCACAAAATATCTTGTATGTATTCAGTGGGCAGTACCTTTTATGTTACATGGACTAGTGACATCTGAGTTGGAATTTGTACCACTAGGATTTTGGACTACTGTGTGAGCATCATTACTAGAAGCACAGTATAAAACACAAGGACTTTTGTTGCCTTGTTGCTCTGTACCTTATAGAGATGGCAAATTTAATCGAAGAGTTCTGTAATTATTCCAGCTCCTCATAAAATGGAATGCTGTACATGAATAGATTAGGGAGTTTTCCATACTTGAGGTGTTCAGCTGCAGTAAGAAGTCTTACTTGGTAGGGTTCCCCATTTGTTCTTTCGGATTGGTAATGAATTTTCAGTAGCAAACATGAAACCAGTGATATAACAAAAATGAGTCTCCATCTTTGGCTATTTTATCAAAATAGACTGTGAATGTCTTCTCAAAGCCTCTTTTTCCTTGCAGTTGTCACAACATATTTAGTTTTAACCTGCAGCCATAATAATAGAATACAGAGTATGTTTTATTTTTTATTTTAGAAACGAAGTCATCCAAATTATTTACTTCCTCTCATAACTCTAAGCATTTGCCTGGTCTTACCTATGTGATAATCTTTGATTCTTAGCTGTTTTACTAAACTTTCAAGTATAAGAGACATTAATCTTCCGTTGGATCCTTCAAAGCTGTATCAGAAAAGCAAGTGGGAACAGCTCACAGTGTCGTTTCACGAAGAGCAACCAAGGTTTATTGAAGCCATTGTATGCTCACACCACAGGTTCTTTATTTGTGAGAAAGCAAGGCCCAATGAGAGCAGCACAGATTCTGGAGATTCAAAAGGTGTTTATAAGCTTACTGCACCACTAACTTTTTGAGTAGCCTTGCACAAAGATAGTTAGGTTATCAAAACTTCAGTTTCTGTGTTAATAAAATGGAGATAATAGTTAATTTAGGGTGTCTTTTGTTCATTAAATGAGTCATATACAAGCAGGCATATATTACACTGCCTAGAAACTAAGATATTAAGCGCAAGAAAATATTAATAATAATAGCCACATTATTGCAGGGAATACATATTTAAAAGCCAGAGATATCTTCTTGCCATGGGCACTGAAAAGTAATACAGTTTCTGTGTACCAGTATCTTATCATCTTGAAACCAACCAACCCCATCAAGGTTATGTTCATAACCTATTTCAAAGATATTTAAGTTAAATAAAAAGATTTAAGGATTCTCTTCATTGTCTTCATTAGTGTGCTTTAGAGTTGTTTTGTATATAGGTTCATAGTTTCAGTGGCTCTTCAAATATTTAACAGGTATGCACATCAATGTCTTTAAGTGAGACAAAGGAAACAAGGGCCATGTGTAAACTTAGAATCTGTAGAGAATAAAGACAATCTGGCAAATTTGGGGTCTCCCAAGTTCATTAAAGATAAAATGAGCATTTTTACAAGTTGTGTCGTGAGCAATTTCATAAATATTCAAATCTACACCAATTCCCTTGGTTCAATTATTCTTTTATATAAATTAAATGTTTACTCAGTTTACATTTCACCTCCTTGTAGAAGTCTTCCTTGATGATCTCAGGCTTCAATGCTCAGAAAGTCTACAATGATTTTTGTATGTTCTACTCAAAGGGTATTTATCATGTGTTAGTGTCTAAACCTCACACCCTTCAGTGTATCCCTTATCAAGGAGAGAATTATTCAAATAAGAAGCATGCAGCACACCTTTGGTGATCTACTGAGATGATCTCTCACTGTTCTAGAGTGAAATAGTCCTTTTGTTGGATAAAAGGATTAAGGGTTAAATTGTTGACAGAGGCTGAGGAGAAAGGGGGTTAGAAAGCTGTTGTTAAATAGGTATAAAATTTCAGTTATAGAAGAGGAAGTTATAAAGATGCCAGATCTATCATTAACTTTACTGCAATATAAAAATAATGTTTAAGGACATGGAAACATTGACTACCCAGATATGATCATTAAACACTGTTTAAGTGTATTGAGTTAGCACCGTATTCTCTATAAATTTATACAGGTAAAAACATAATTTGAAAAAAGTGAGAAAATAAATCTACTTACTGAATAAAGCCTGGAATGCCAAAATGTTCATAATATGTATTGAGAAATTACTATGTTCCAGACACTACTTCTAATTGCTTTATCCAGAATGTCGTTTAATATTCAAAAATATTGGATAAGAGGGTAAAAATTATGTTAAGTATTCTTATGACAGTAATAAAATATATCATAATTTATAAAATATACAAAAGCAAAGAGGCAGAAAGAAACTCTTGGAAGTGATGCATATGTCTATTACCTGGATTACTGTGATGGTTTCATGGATATATGTAGAAGTCCAAACTCATCAATTTGCCTACATTAAATATGTGAAGTATTCCAGTGTATCAATTATACCTTAATGAAGCTTGGGTTTTTTTGAGATATCTTGGGGTGAATAGATTAAAGGGTGGAATATTATAGTGAAAGATAAAACTGTCAGGTTTTATAACTTTGAATATGAAAAACTATCATCTCTACAGGCTGCATCAGACCTAAATAGTGATGTGACATCATCCACATTACCAGAAAAAGGTAAAACAATAAGAAACAAAGCCCCTCCATAGCATGGTATTGGCACTACATTTTAGGACCTGACAGAATGCTGTTTTCATGTGTAGCTTAGGCAGAACATTGACCTTGCCTTGATTTACTCCCTTAGAGTTGACAGTCTCTACTAAGAGAGGGCAGAGACTGCAGCTTCGAAGTCTCTCTAACCTCCACAACCCAGTACTTAACCTACTGATTTAAACGCAGCAGTGCTCAGTGAATGCCTGTTAAATCTGTGATCTTTAATGTGAAGTACTTGCCCCTGAGGGTACACAAAGAATTTCCCAGTGGTCCACAGGGACAGCTGCATCTAAGAACATCAATTCTCAGATCTTCTGCTTCCTTATGTTCTTTTTCTAAACTGACCTGTCTGAAATTCCTCTGGTCCAGGCTTCATGCAGGTTCTGCTTTTACATGTGCACTTCAAAATTGTCCCTCTCCCATTTACAAAAGAAAGGCATTCAACATGTCTGGATTCTTACTTTAGTGTGCCAGGTTACAATGACAGCCCCCTGGGTGCTAAGCAAAGAGGAAATTTAGAATATCAGTGAAGCTTTATACAAAGAATAGTAGTAGAAATGTGATCTTTGGATTTATATTGGGATGCTCTGAATTCAGATATATTGTTGCATAGGGTGGCATTGGAATAAATGTGTTTAATGAACTTTTTCTTCACATCCCAAGCATTTCAAAGAAATCGTTGATGAGTGGTATTCTGTGAGAACAAACCAAAGAGCATTGTTAGATATATAGAAGAGGATGGTGCTTTATTTCAGACAGGTGACAAACACAAGGTATGCTTTATGCATTACCCAATCTGGCTTTAAAATTCTAAAGGAATATGCATTCATGAAGATGGTATTAATATATTTATTTTAAAAGAAAAAATGAAGTCACACTTTTTCTGACAGTAAATCTGATTGGTTTGACAATGAAGATGATCTTTGGGAATTAATTTATTTGACAGTCAAATTCCAAGTTCTAAATAAGCTAAATCTGCAGCGTGACGGTTTTGAAAAGCAATATATTCAGGTCCTTCCGGAACCTGGTCCTGCGGATGCCAGCAGCCCACTCCCAGCTGGTCCAAGCTGAGAGAACACCATGCCACATCTGAATCCACACAGCAGAGGCACCAGAGGGAACATAAAGGCCATGGTTATGAGCCCCAGAAGATAGAGCAGAAGTGAACAACAGAGAGGGCCTCTCTGAGGCTCCTCAATGAAAATTCAAGATCACTGGGAAAGTGAAGAAAATCTCTTCAATAAAAGCACACTGGACCATCCTGGTTGGTAAGTTGGTGGGATCAGCACCTCCCATAGAAACCCGGACTTGGATAGGGAGGAGGACAGCTGGAACCTGCAGTAGAACCTTGCAGAGTTTAATCCTGCAGGAGGTCAGGGACCTCAACTTGGAGCCAGAAATCAGCCTGAATCTCAGTAGACTACAGCTGGCTTGCTGAGACTAATCTACTTAGACCCACACACTGCTGCCCACATTGCCTACCAGGACAGCAGAGACATATCCTGAGGAAGACCTCTTTTTGTTTGTATATATATATCTTCTTCTCTTCTTTTTCTTTCTGGCTCTATATTTCTCTCCCTCTTTATTCCTGTTCCTGTCTCATTCTGATTTTTTTCTCTCTCTCTGTCCTTTTGACTGTCACTTTTATAGGAAGGTGAATAAAATTTCCAGCTTCCCTATTGTTGTCAGTTTGTTCTGTACTTATCTCTGTTCTTTTGCTCTGTCTTTTCCTCCTTTCTTCAACAGATCCCCACAAGTTGTGTGATTTTCCCATGTCCTTTAGCCTCTCCTCTAACCTTTCCCTCTTCCTCTACCTCTCTACACCTCCCTCCACAACCCCTGCTAAATCCTTATCCCGAGGGTAAATTTGCCATATTGAAGGGTTTACTTACTACAAACATATTTTGGGCAGGCCCTAGATTTTGATCTAGCTCATATGGTTAAAGGTGATGATTAACTGCTACCGCAAATTGTCATTTTCTAAGCTGTGTTTGATGTTGAGTGTGTCAATTGGGCTAAGGTGTTGTGATTGATCTAATCAGTTGTCCTCCCTGGTATACTGAAAATGAGATTGCCTAAGAGTCATTAGAGTCTCAAAGCCTAAAAAGTCCAGCTATACGTGGAAGATATCTCTGAGAAGTAATCAAGCCATAGGGGCTGTAAACACCAGTAATAAAGATACTCAAAATAAGAAATATTGGAGTATCATTCCAGGAATTAAAGAAAAAAAACCCAGCACCAACAATATAATTAAAAATGAGAAGACACCTTGACAGGACACAAACACAGACTTCCAGCTCACCAAAGGCAAATTCTGGGGGAAATGACGTGGAAAAATATGATAATCAACCACCTGGACACCCTGAACTGATAGCACAGGAAGTAACAAAACAGATGAATGAGGCTCTAGAAAAATTCAAAACAAATAATTTCCCAGATAACTACAGAGATGGTGAGCAGAGTGAAACACATGATTAGATGATCTAGAACAGAAAGAGATAAAAAAAAATAGATGAGCTCAGAACCATATTGGAAGCCATGAATGTCCAGCATAAGAAAGAAATGGAAAGAAACCATGATTGCCCAAAATAAGAAAGAAATGGAATCCATGAAACAGATTGAAACAGATATTCAGGGGATTGAAAACTCTATTGAAAGCATTCACAGCTGATTGAGTGAATGTGAAGATGGAAATCAAATATAGAAGACAGGAATGCAGTTAGTGACCATGAAAAGAGAGATTACTTAAAAATAGTAAGGGATCACAAGAAATCAATCCAGCAGTTACTAGATGATGCAAAGAAGAATAACATAAGACTGATAGGAGTCCACGAAAAAACAGGAGAAAGTACAAATGACATTAAAAAAAAACTGTTCACAGAAGTAATAGTAGAAAACTTCCCAGACAGAGGTAAAGAATTTGATATACAGATAATGTAGAACTCCAACTAGCCACGATAAAAAAGCTACACCTAGACATATAATAGTCAAGATCCTAGAAATGCAAAAGAAGAACCAAATCCTACAAGCAGTTAGAGAAAAGAAACAAATCACATACAAAGGAAAGCCCATCAGAATCACAGCAGACTTCTCAACACAAACCCTCAAGTCAAGGAGAGCCTGGAGTGAAGTATTTAAAGCCCTAAAAGAAAATAACTTCCAACCTAGACTGTTGTATCCTGCAAAATTATCTTTCAAAATCGATGGGGGAAATTAGATACTTCCATGACAAAGAACACCTGAGAAATTTCATGAACACCAAACCAGCACTCCAAGCAATTCTAAACAATATCCTAGAAAAAAACAATGAAGGTCACAACTCCATGATGCCCAGCAGAGGGAAGCCACCAGGCAAGGCAAGAAACTAAAAAGAAAGGGGGAAAAATAAAAATTAAAGAGGCAACAACAGTAAAACATCATGATAAGGATGAGTCAATATCTAGCAATTATAAGCATCAATGTTAATGGCCACAATTCACAAATCAAAAGAAATAAACTGGCAGAATGGATTAAGAAGCAAAATCCAACAATAGGCTGTATACAAGAAACACACCTAATTCAAAAGGACATTCATAGACTGAACATAAAAGGATGGAAAATAGTTCTCCATGTGAGAGGAACTGGAAAAAGTAGGAGTAGCAATCTTATTTGCAGATAAAATAGATTTCAAACCAAAACTAATTAAGAGACAAAGATGGTCACTACATCCTTGTGAAGGGAACTATCCAAGAGGAAGAGATGACAATCCTTAATATATATGCACCAAATTTGAATGCCCCCAAGTATACAAAACAAATATTAATAGACATGAAAAATCAAGTAAGCAGTAATACAGTAGTAGTGGGGGACCTCAATACTCCACTGTCACAAATAGACAGATCATTTAGACAAAAATTAACAACAAAATTGTAGAACTGAACCAAGCTTTTGAACAAATGGACTTAATAGACATTTACAGAGTATTCCACCCCAGAAAACCAGAATATACATTCTTTTTGGCTGTACAAGTGTCATTCTCCAAAATAGACCACATGCTACCTCATAGGGCATGTCAAAGTAAATGTAAAAGAATTGACATTACCTCCTGTATATTATCAGACCATAGTGCAATAAAATTGGATATCAATAGCATAAGAAACCACAAAACCCCCACAAACACATAGACTTGGAATAACACTCTCCTGAACAACCAATGCATCACAGAGGAAATTAAAGAAGTAATTTAACAGTTTCTACAAGTAAGTGATAATGCCAGTACAACATACAGGAATCTATTAGACAGAATGAAAGCAATTCTATGAGGGAAATTCATAGCAGTGAATGCCCATATTAGGAAAATAGAGAGAACTCAGATAAATAAACTAATGCAGAACCTCAAGCTCCTAGAAAAAGAAGAGTATGACAAACCCAAAGCTCACACAAGAGAGGAAGTTATAAAGATCAGAGCAGAAATCAATGCAATGGAGACTAAGAGAATGATACAAAAAAAATCAATGAATCAAAAGTTGGTTTTTCAAAAGAATAAATAAAATTGATAAACCCTTAGCCAAATTAATCAAAAAAATGAAAGAAAAGGCTCAAATCCATGTAATTAAGAACGAAAAAGATAAAGTCACAACAGATCCAGCAGAAATCCAGAGGATCATCAATACCTACTTTGAGAACCTGTGCTCTAATAAAATGGAAAACATAGAAGAAGTGGACAGATTCCTAGATACATACAAATGGCCAAAGTGAAATGAAGAAGATATAAAAATTCTAAACATTCCAATTACAATCAGTGAAATTGAAAATGTAATTAAAAATTTACCAAAAAAGGAAATACCCGGTCCTGATAGTTTCACTGCTGAATTCTACAAGACATTTAAAGAAGAACTATCACCATTACTCTTTAAACTCATCAAGGAAACTGAAAGGGAAGCAAGGCTTCCAAATTCATTCCTGGAAGCAAGTGTTACTTTGATTCCAAAACCAGGGAA
>NW_004624808.1:148876-159944 GCF_000247695.1 Heterocephalus glaber
TTAAAACTAGACCCATGTCTATCATCATGCACTAAACTAAGATCAAAGTGGATTAAAGATCTAAATATTAAAACAGAAACACTAAACTTGCTGGAAGATAATTTAGGTAGAACTCTTCAAGACACTGGGATAGGAACAGACTTTATGAACAAAAGCTCAGTGGCATGGGAACTAGCACAAAGAATCAACAACTGGAATATCATCTTATTAAAATGCTTCTGCAGTGCAAGAGAAACCAACAACAGAGCTAAGAGACAACCTATACTGTGGGAAAAAAATTTTAGATGCTGTACCTCAGACAAAGGACTACTATCTAGAATATATAAAGAACTGAAAAAAACCAATCCCCCAAATTCAAAGACCCAATTCAAAAATGGGCCTCTGAAATGAAGAGGCATTTCTCATACAAAGAAGTAAAAGCAGCAAATAAACATATGAAAAAATGTTCCACATCACTGGTCATTTGAGAGATACAGATGAAAACAGCATTGAGATTCTACCTCACCCCAGAAAGAATGGCTGCCCTCAAGAAACCAACCAATAACAAATGCTGGCAGGGTTGTGGGGAGAAAGCAACCATTCTAAAATGTTGGTAGGGGTGCAGACTGGTGCTACCCGTGTGGATATCAGTATGGAGATACCTCAAATAACTAGGACTGGAAGTCCCATTTGACTCGGCTATTCCCCTGCTGGGTATCTCCCAAAAGAATTAGAAGAATCATACCACAGTGATATATGTGCACCCATGTTTATAGTGGCACAGTTCGTAAGAGCTAAAGCTTGGAAACAGCCCAAGTGCCCATTAACTGGAAACTAGAAAAGGAAGATGTGGTTTTATTATAAAATGGAGTATTACTTAGCCATAAAGAATGAGAATCTAGAGACATTTATAGCTAAATGGATGCACATTGAGGTGATACTCTTAAGTGAAATAAATAGGACACATGTATAAATACGGAATAGTTTCTCTGGTGTCAGAAACTGAAAGTGTAAATAATGATTAAAATGAATAATTGATAATGTGAAATAGGAAGAAAAGGTCCAAAGGGGTGGGAGAATTGGGAGGGGTAGGGGAAAGAAAAGAAGGGAAAGGAAATATTATGAGAAAAGGAAAAAAAGAAACAAACTCTTTGTAAATAGGGAAGGGTGGAGGAGGTGAAGGGATGACAGGAAATGGGGAAAAAATAAGAACCAAAATATATCTTGTAAAGGTACATGTACCCAATGATAAATGTAAATGTATCATATACCTAATATGTACCAATAAAAGAATTTAAGGGAAAAAAAGTAAAGCAATATATTCACATAATGAGAACATGAATCATTTAATATTAAAAACATTTATTTTCAAAGGTGAAATTAATATTTTAATTCACCTTAACTTTCTAAATATATAAAGGGGAATCTTAGTAAAGAAGAAAACATATAACTCATGTACATTTAGAATTTATGTTCATTTTCATTGGTTCATTGCTTTAAAATTTGAGTCTAAAGCAGTGTCTGATTCATAGAAGGTGCTCAATGGATGTCTGCTGGGTATATACACAAAAGAAATGAAGTCCTTATGTTGAAGAGACATCTGCTTTTCCATGGACATTGTAGCACTGTTCACAATAGCTAAGAAATGGAAATAACCTAAGTGCCAATTGACTGATGAATGGACAAAGAAAATCTGATACATAAACACAATGGAATACTATCAATTAATAAAAGGATAAAATCTGTCATCTATGACAACATGGATGGAACTGGTGATCATTATGTCAAGTAAAATAAGCCGAGAGTAGAAAAAGAAGTACAACATAGTTTCACTCTCTATATAAGGGGCATCTAGAAATGTTGGCCTCATGGAAGTTGAAAGTAGAATGGTAGTTACCAGAGGCTGGGAATACTAGGAGAAAGGAGAGCTGAGGAAAGGGTGACCAACAGGTACTAAGTTACAGTTAAATAGGGGCAACAAGCTCTGGGATACTGTTATAGAGAAGGGTGGCTACAGATAGTGATAATGAACTGTATATTTCAAAAAGCTAGAGAAAAAGATTTGGAAAGTGTCCATAAGGCAATTATGAGAAAATATTCACACTGATTAGAGCATTACACAATGGATACAGAAATCAAATATATTATCCCATTAATATGTTCAGTTTTTATGATTTTATGCATTGGTTAAAGTAAATTTAATTGAAAAATAAAATAGTTGTTTGCTGATGTATGAGTAAAGTGTGATGTGTGCTTCCTAGATGTTGGCAGTGGAAATGATCCCAAAACTGGGTAAAGAATGCTTTGAGAAGTCAGGCAGTTTGTAACATTTTATTTTCAAAAATTTTGATGAGTTGTCATCTGCTAAATTATTACATGTACTACAAGCACATATATTATCTGAGTTCTGACTTACAGAACACAAAGTATTGAAGGAATTCAGGAACTTAACCCTGCTATAACACATCCTTCTATAATGAACTATTTATAGAAACATTCTTTCCCAGTGCTTAAAAACAGAAAGACATTTGAAGATGATCTCTGTCCCATTCTAGCAATTCTCCTCTGTGGCAGAAGTGTGGGGCCCTTCCAATTGAGATTGTCACTTTGGAGAAATACCCAAAGACCCTAAATTCTCAAACAATATACCCTATCTGAGAGTACAAGCACATCATGCCGAGCATACCCCTCAGAGACCTATATAACCCAAGCAAGTGTGTGTCTCTCGTCACTTGCCATCCATATGAGTCTTCAGTACCACTGTAGGAAACTGGTGTCTGATTTAACCATGAGTTAGGCAGCAGAGTAAAAGTGCTTTATCTATGGGCTACCTCCTACCATCAGCAATGGTTAAAGTCTACCTCTGATTTTATGTCTGCATTTCAGGTAAGCTTCATAAACAGGGTATTCGCCTGGATCTGAAGCTGCACTGAGAGTGTCAGTCTTCAACTGGAACTGTTAAAGTCCATTGGAACCTCTGTCAAACTGGCAATAGGCCCTAAATGGAGTATTTGCATCTCCGGAAAATATTCTCAGTTAGTGGGTGGCGGCAGATCTAGCTGTGCTTCAAAATGTTACCTGGAGGAACTGCCGTGATATTCTTCAGATACAACTAGGTAATGTGAAAAAAACACGAATGCTTTCACACGTCCCATACTTCGCATTACCGGTGTTGTTCATGTCTGTTCCATGGGATGCCAGCTGTTCAAGTATGAAGCACATACTTTATGTCCGTGCCTTGAAGCTACTACTTCCATGGATACCTATTGCCCTTGTTGCTTGAGCCACACATGTTAGCTTCGCTTGACCAGCTCAGGAAGGAAGATGGTCACATCCTGCACAAACCTGACATATCT
Organism: Heterocephalus glaber; assembly: GCF_000247695.1. The sequence continues at coordinate 152,212 of NW_004624808.1, forward strand.
GATAACATTGCACTCCACAGTGGAAGGGTCAGATGTCTCTGGCACCACCAGAAGGACCCGAACACCATAGTACTCTCTGGTCCTGTCCTGTGAGGTCTCACAGAAGGGACATATTACCTCTGGATCAGAGTCAGAGAGCACTAAGGCAACTGGGCCTGCAAACCACTTGCAAGCTGTGTGCTCTACAGGGAAAAAGCAAAAAGAATGGAAACACTGATTGGGATTGTGCAGGGACAACCTAACCCAGCAGCTGTCTTTTCCATCTTCATTAGTAGCGAGCTCACTATTTCTCAGCATGGGACTGTGGTGCCCTGTTCCCTTGTGCTGAAGTACAGAGTTCATACTGCCTACTCAAGCAGGGGTCCTACATCATTCACAGCCATCCTTTCTGGAGTTGTGGTACAAGCTGCTCATTCCATTGTTCAATGGCTCCATTGTCCTGTAGGTGACAGGGTTAGTGGAATGTGACAATGTGCCTGTTGTTGAGTTTCTGCAGCAGCAAAAGTTGTTCCTTAGTAGGAAGAAGTGCCATGGGCATCCAGAAATATGACATCGATTATTTTCAAAGACAGCTGTAGTGGCTTTAGCATCACATGTTGGATTGCAATGCTGAGTCCCTCATGCCTAATAGGTCCCCCTGCCCAGTTAGCTGACATAGGGCAATTGTGCCACAGTAAAAGGGCCCTAACCCCATTCCCTATAGCATTTGAATATCGAAAGCTGGGAACAAAGCTGCCTGAGAGGCATTGGATATTTGCTTATGCAGAATGAAGAAACACTCACTGAGTCTGAAACAGCGACAGGGATACACACCAAATTCTTATGTTGGCAAGAGTGTTCTGTGTGGGCCCACGGCTCATTTTTATATGGCTGAGTGAGGTCAAAAGACTGCGTACACTCTTGTTTTTGCAAACATTGTCTATTAAACAAAAACATGTCTCGTGTTTTTAATTTATTTACTATGAGTCATTTTTTTGTCATTTCAGCCAAACAAACAATCAGAACAAAACAAAACAAAACAAAACATGGTTAGCACTCTTTCTAACACTTTGAGATTTAATGTTAAACGCAAAATTTCTGCTTAGTGACCCCACATTAACAAATTTGGCATGATCCAGTGTTATGGTCCTTCCACCATTATCCCACACCTTTAATGTCCATTCCCTTACATGTCCCCTAGATTTGTGCCTGTACAAATTAGAACTGAAGTAGTACACCTTCTCTTGAGTGGCACTTTGTACCTCTATTTTAGGAGCCTGTTAGGACAAGTCTAACTGTACTTCTTTTTTATTTTTTTTGAACACTTATATTTATTTATTTTTGTACCGGGGATCGAACTTGGGACCTTGTGCCCGCAAGGCAGGCTGCGGAACCACTGAGCTAAATTCCCGGCCCTAACTGTACTTCTAAAAGCAGAGAGGGGTAGAGAGATGTCTGAAAGAGATCCAGCATAATCTTGAATAGTAACTGTTTCTGAGATGCTCAAGACAGTTTCTTCAAACAATGCAGGATCGTTCTCATCAGATGGAGTTGGAAACCACTAAGGGTTGAGAGGCTACTTCCACAGGAATTGGGAAACCTCTTCCACTGGCCGGTGCAATTCATCAGAATTTAGACTTCATGCTTCATGTCCCTAGCTTCATCAGGGACACACATTCCCTCACATTCCCCGTTCCACTTTTTAAAATCCCATTTCTTTCCAATCGGTGTCCTCAGCTTAACAGTAAACATTCTGTGAAGCTGGGAGTTCAACTTAGGTCATAATTCAGTTGGTGATAGGATAAGATTCTGGATTTGATTTTAAAGCATCTCAGCCCTGTGGCTAAAGGAGATAAAGGACTCTTGTAGGGCATACCTTTTATCTATTGAGCCAGGAATTTGAATCTGTGAGCTCATCTTTTTTTTTTTCCTCACTGTATCCAGTGACATTGGGAACAGCTAAGCAATCTCCTTTTATATGTGAGTTTTCTTACATATGTTGAAAGGTGTCATCTGCAAAGTCACCAGATTACACCACGGAGCATCAGTGCTTGTTTTACTATGGAAAATCGAGTTATTAACATCTTTAAATCTAATGAGAATGGTGCACTAATTGTAGATACCCTAGAATAAATTCTGATAATTTATTCTTAGGGTCCTGGAATAGAAACATTCTTAGTAACAAAATCTGTATTAAGCTCTTCAGAGAAACAGAATGTGTGTGTGTATTTGTGATTGTATTTGTGTTTGTGTGAGAGACAGAAAGAGAGAGAGGCAGATGGGGGGTAGAGAGAGAGAGGGAGAGAGAGAGCACATAAGGAATTGTCTCACATAATTATAGAAGCTGAGAGATCCCAAGAGTCACAGTTAGCAAGCTGCAGACCCAGGGGAGCTGGTGCTGTATTTCTATTTCAAGTTCAAGGGCTTGAGAACCAAGAAACCAATAAATAGTATAAATACCAGTCAGAAAGCTGGCAGGTTTGAGACTAAAGAAGAGACAATATTTCAATTTATGTCCAAAAGTAGGAAAAAACAATGTGCCAGCTCAGCAGTTAAGCAGGAGGAAGTCCATATTGTTCGTGGGATGTCAGCCTTTTTGTTCTATTCAGGCCTTCAGCAGATTCGATAAGGCCCACTTACATTAGGGAGTGCAGTCTGCTGTACTTACTCGACTATTCAAATGTGAAACTCATTCAGGAATACCCTTGTAGGCCTAACCAGAATCAGTTTTGAGCAAATAGCTGGGTACTCCATGAACCAATAAGGCTGACAAAAATTTATGCATTTTATTATCTCTTTGTTTTTAAAATATTCCCACTTATTGCTGAAGATTGTCATTGTAGGTGATCAACTTCATTTTATCTTCTTCCTCCTCTACTCTTCCTAGCCAGAAAGAACAAAATTCTGCAGCTTATTATATAGTGTGAAGTGCATTTTACTATTTCCTCCTAGGTCATTTAGTCTTCTATATACTCTCTTCCTTTTTGGAGTAGTTGTATTTTTTTTTAAATCAGTGTTTAATTATCTTCTTTTTCCTGGTAGTGTTTCCTAGCATATGCAAGAAGGAGCAGCTTAGTAATTTTGGAAACTTTTTGATTTGTTCACAATTTTCCACTTTGCAAGGACGAAAATTCAAAGTCTTCACTTTATTTTATTTTGTTTACTTTGGTCTTATTCATCTAGATTGCACTCCAAATTTATTATTTTGGTGTCAGATTTAAGAGAAAAAAAGTTTGGTGATAATGTCTTCATTCAAACACGTTATCTTAGAAATTGAAACTTCGCAATCCTAAGTAAAAAGAGCAAAGCTTGAGGCATCGCAATTCCTGATTTCAATTATATTATGAAGCCATGGCAACAAAAATGTCATGGTACTGGCACGAAATAGACATGTAGGCCAACAGAATAAAATGGAGGATGCAGGAATCAACCCATGTTACTATAGCCATTTGATTCTTAACAAAGGATCCAACAATAAATATTTAGAGGAACGATAGCATCTTTACTAAATCGTCCTGGAAACACTGGATATCCACATGTGAAGAATGAGAACTTAAGAAAAAAAAAAGAATGAAGCTAGATTCCTATCTCTCACACTGTACAAAAATCAGTGCAAAATGGATAAAAGACCTAAGGATAAGACCTGGAACTTTAAAACTGCTGGAAGAAAACATAAGGGAAACACTTTAAGATATAAAGTGTTGATAGCACTCAAATAGCTCAGGAAGTAATAGGAAACATTGACAAATGGGACTCCATCAAATTAAAAATCTTCTACTCAGCAAAGGAAACAATCAAGAGTGAAGAGACCACCTAAAGAATGAGATAAAATCTTTGTCAGCTACACTTTCCTGGCAGAGGATTAATATCCAGAACATTTAGAACTAAAAAAAAATTTTAACACTAAAAAAACAAGTAATATAATCAAGAGATGGCAAAAGAACTGAACTGACATTTCTCAAAATGAGAAGTAAAAACTCCAATAATTACAGGAAAAATGCTCAACATCTTTAGCTATCAGGGAAATGCAAATCAAAATTACACTGAGATTTCATCTCACCCCAGTCAAAATGTATAGCATCAAAAATACAAAACAAAGATGATAAATGATCAAGAGGATGCCAAGGAAAATGAAAACTTCTACATTGGTGGTAGGAATGTAAATTAGTGGAGTCACTATGAAAGTCAGTATAGAGATTCCTCAAAAAACTAAAAATAGATCTACTATAGGACTCAACTATACCACTCATTGGTATATACCCCAAAGAATAAAAGCATACCACAAGGATGCCTACATACCCATGTTTATCATGGGCTAGTTCACAGCAGCCAAGATATAGAATGAATGGATAAAGATGTGGTGTGTATAATGGACTATCATTCAGCCAGAAATAAAAATAACTAAATCACATCATTTGAAGAAAACTGTATGGCAGTGGAGATCATCCTGTTAAGTGAAATAAGCCAGACTCAGGAAGCCGAGTATCACACCTTTTCCCTAGCATGAGGAATCTAAGAAAGACAATGTAAAAATAGAAGGGAGACTACTATTAGATAAGAAGATGGGAATAAAGGAAAGGTGGAAGGGGCACAAGGGAAGGGAGTGGGAGGACAGTTACGATGGAAATATTTGCCTTGAACCCCACCAGAATCATGAAAACTTAGCAATAAAAATCCTTATTTGAACACTAATGTTGACATTTCAAATGCATGATCATGGACAAGTGACAATCTCTCTAAGCCCAAATTTCTAAATTTATAATACTGGAAAAGCTGATTTGATTTATATATTTATTTTGGTAAGTTAATGTATAAAATATTTTTCAAAATGTCTGTACAAGATGGCTAATAAAACACTAACAGAAAATTATGTTGGTGGCCATTAATGTTAGTCCTCAGACAATTATTAACATACAGAAAGTTGCAAGTGAAAAACAAGAATTCAGGAAATAAGAAACACATTTTTCCCATTTGTTACACTTTATCAATTAGTTGAAGAAAGGAATAACCAGATATGTGTGTTTTTGTCTAATTTTTAAATGGCTGTTACTTTGCATTTGCTCTAATAAATTACCATTAGTAATGACAAAAGAAAAGAAATCCAAGCTTTGAAAATGATTTTTGCTATTTTTGTCAGAGTATAGTACTCTTTAACGAACCAATTTGCCAGAGAGAAACAAAGTCAATAGTCTAATCTGTATTTGCTTCATGTGGATTATTCATGAGCCAATTGAAAATTATATTACTTTCTAATTGGGGTGTTTAAAAATGAAATCACCTTTTCTATAGTATAGAGCCTATAGGATTTTATAAGTAATACAGATTATATGTTTGGTTGTTTTTGAAGCTAAAGGTTTGTACTTAAATACAAATTCCTGTTTTACTTTTCTTATTTTTGAAAATTTATTGGATGGATTGCTTCTAGAATGAGAGGTACAAAAGGTTTACTCCACAAAGTCTAATTTCATGTCTTTTCCATATTCTTTTCCCAAGTTTTACCATAGTGTAAGATGCTAAAAAATAGCCAGAAAATAGATAAATACCAAGGCAAACTGGAAAGTAAAGATTTTAAAATCATGTAATATAAATACCAGTTGACACCTTATCATTATTGCCCTATAAAAGAGAAAATTTATTATTGAGTGACAGCTATAGTCTTCTAATGTGAAAAATATTAATTTGTACATAGTTTGTATAATTTATCTACCTAAAGAATTCAGATAAATGATTAAACATTATAAGAATTGTAAGCCAAATGGGAAACATTCCTAACAATTCATATAACTAGCAAAATTGAAATATCCTTTTGAAGGATGTTGTAGGGTGTGTTTCTTTACTTTTAAAAACAAATTTTTTTACCTTTAACTTCCGTTTTTGAATTAAATCTAATAATTCTACAAATTTCATGGTGCTGCAGCTAACTTGTATTGAACATATACTATATATGTCTCTCATTGGCATTTGGTTTATCTATTTTTTCTTTTAGACTTTTATGACAAACCAGAAAATTGGGCTATTTTGAGCAACTTCCCCATTGCAATATAGGTAGCAAGTGAGAGAGCCAATGTTGAAATCCTTGCAGGCTGCCTCCAGGTTTAGATTGATTAAAATTACTCTCTCCTCTGTTATCTTCTTTTATTGGAATAGTTGAGTACTTTGTAATCGGGTGCATTAAATCACCACCACCATTTTAAAACAGGGAACATTCAAACATTCAAAGTCTATGTTCAACTCATCTAGATTTACATAGTTAATTATTGCCATCAAAACCATATTATAAACTTAAAATCCTCGACTAGCAGCACAGCAATTTTTAGTTAAGAAAAATGAGAATGGAAAGCAAACTTTCTAAATGTTTGCTGTAAAAACAAGGAATCCAGCGATCTTATGAAAGTTGATGTAGGAGAATTTTTTAGTATTAGCAATTACAATATCCTCACAGAGCCTGAGCCTTAGAAATCCCTGCCTTGAGCCATGAACTGAGGCACAAAGAAAAAGAACCGTAGGGCTTTGGGAAGATTTATGTGGTCAGCACCTATGTTAAACTGCCCCATGGATTCTCTGGCTCAGTACATTTTAAATGATGTGAAATTTAAATCCCACAGCTCAAGTTTACAGACACTTTGGTTTCCTGTTTTTGACAGGAATTGGGAATAAGTCATGTAAAACTTGTATGATAATCCTCACCCTGCAAACTTTACATGGCTTTATGGAAGTCCAAATGAAAACAGCAAGGTGCTTTGGAAACTCTAAAATGGTATATTCTGAGAAAACTGTAAAACATCTGGTACCTTTCATCAGGAATGGGACTGTTTTATTGATCATTCCCCTTAATTAAATATCTTGATTAAATAGTACCTTCAGTTTGTTTTCTCAGAATTAAAAAGACCGTCTAGAGAAACTGTTGACCAATTTGAGGACACCTTAATGTGAAGAAGTACTGAGAGTTAAGAGTCTAAACTATCCACTCACATTCACAAGATTATGCTCTGAAATTAGAGTCTTGCAAAAGTGTATACTCAAGAGCAAGATGAGAAAGAGTTCATGGGGACTCATCTTCACAAATGATAGACTGGGAGCGTTGGCACATGCCTGTCATCCCAGCTACTGGGGAGGCTGACAGAGGAGGATGATGAGACCTTGTCTTTGAAGGAACAAATGAATTTAGAAAAATTTTAAAGGCCTGGGCATGTAGCTCAGTCCTAGAGGGCTTACCCTAGCATGTACAGAACCCTGGATTCAATCCCCAGAACCAAAGGAAAAAGACAGAGGGGACGGGGAGAGAACATTTTTAAGCACTTTTTGAAGCCAATTATCTTACCTATACATATGTGGATTATTCTTCTGGCACCAAAAAAAAAATCTATGCATACAACAAACTAAATTGATGTAGAATACTTGCTACACAGGAAATAGAAAAGAAGCCTGTCATTTGAGAGATAATATTAATTATAAATGAGTATTAGAGCCAAAATGCAAGCTTGTAACAGTATTAAATCTATTCTTTCAATAAGTGTTATGTTTTAATACTTGTACTGTAAAGGTCATATATTTTTTAAAAACTATAAACCAGTGGCCTAATGGTTAAAAGAGGTTTGTTGAAAGCATATTATATCTATTCTTGGTTGTGAGTTATGATCATGTAAGACTAATTATCATAAAGTAGTTATCCCCATCACACCAGTGACAATTACTGACAGGGCAAAAGTGACAATTGGCATATACTTTAAGGACAATACATATATATTTTTTAA
>NW_004624808.1:161973-195171 GCF_000247695.1 Heterocephalus glaber
TCTTTTCTAATTGCTATGGCTAATGTTTCCAGAACAATATTGAACAGGATAGTGGGCATCCTTGTCTTGTTCTTGATTTTAGCGTCAAAGTTTTCAGTTTTTTGACCATTTAGTATGATGTTGGCTCTTGGTTTTTCATAGATAGCCTTAATCAGGTTGAGATAAAGACCTTCTATTCCAGTTTTCTGTAGTGTTTTTATCATGAATGGGTGCTGAATTTTGTCAAATGCCTTTTCTGCATCTATTGGGATGATCATATGATTTTTGAAGGACAATATATTAAAACTTCTCTCTGGATTAAGACGATAGCATTTTCCTTTATTCAGATCATTCACTCTAAGAATAGGATGACAAGTATTTTCATCTTGGAAGACCAGTCGATTTTTACCTGAGCTTATTTCTTTCTGAAAACAGTTTATTAATGTATTGTTCATCTAGCATAACAGTATGCAATACATGGTTCCCCTTCATTAAAACGTTCCCCTCAATTCAATTCTTTGGAACTACAGGAAGAGCTAAGGTACTGTCTGCTTTCTAAGGTATCACAGGTCACAGGTTTAGTAAGTAGCCCCAACAACATAAAATGTTCTACGCATTCTAGTCTCTTTTTTTAAGTACATATTTGCAGTACATGTGGGTTACAATCATCTTGGAGAGTAGGTTTTTAATATAATAATACAGCTGGGGTTTTTTTTCTTTTGTAGTCCTCTTCCCCCTTCCTCCTGGCTCCCTCCCTCTCCTCTAAATCCCCTTTCCTCATATATTCTTAATCTTATCACATGTTTATGACATATAATGTTTACAATAATTGAGGTTATCAGGTTCCTGTACATGACCTATCTACTTACTTCCCCTTCCCCTCCTCCTCTCTCCTTGCCCTCCGTCTCCAGGACCCCATCCCATTTGTGAGACAACTGTCCCCTTGTTTCCTTCTATTCACTCTTTATCATGCTCTTTGTACTTAGCCTTACTTAAATGAGAGATACTATAGGGTATTTAAGCTTATGTATCTGATTTATTTCACTCAACATTATATTTTCCAGGTGCATTCACTTTCCTAAAAATGTCTTGAATTTATCCATCTTTATAGTTGAGTAGTATTCCATTATGTATTGATAGCATATTTTATTTATCTGGTCATCTGTTGATAGGCATACAGGTTCCTTCCAGGATTTAATTATTATGAATTGCCCCAGTATAAACATTGGTGTGCATGTATCACTTTAGTATGATGTCTTTGGCTCTTTGAGGAAGATATCTAGAAGGCGGAGAGCTGGGTCATATGGAAGTTCTAATTTTAGTTTGTTGAAAAATCTCTGTGCTTATTTCCATAAAGTTTGTACTGGTTTGCTTTCCCACCATCAATGTAGGAGGGTTCCTTTTTCATAGCACCCAAGCCAGAATTTGCTATTTTTTGACTTCTTGGTTATTACCATTCTTTCTGGAATAACACAGAAGATTAATGCCATTTTAATTTGCATTTATCTAATGGCCAGAGTGTTGAACATTTTTTCATATGTATGTTGGCCATTTGTACTTCGTCCTCAGTGAAGTGTTTGTTCATTTAACTTGGTCATTTCTTGACTTGGTCTTTTATTTTGGGTGTCAAATTTTTTGAGTACTTTATATATTGTAGATATTAGATCTCTCTGTCTCTCGCTCTGAGGAATAGCTGACAAAAAGTTTTGCCAATTCTGTAGATTGTCTCTTCACTGTACTAATTGATTCCTTTGCTATGTAGAAGCCTTTTAATTTGATGTCATCACATTTGTTGATTCTTGCTGTTTATTTCTTGTGCAATTGTGGTTCTGTTTAGGAAATCCTTTCCTACACCTAAGACTTCAAATGTTTTATATATATTATCTTCCAGTAGGCTCAGTGTTTCTGTTTTAATGTTTAGACTTTTGATCCATTTTGATTTTAATTTAGTGCATACATGGTAAGAGATATAGGTCAAGTTTCAATCTTCTTCAGATCTCACAGTTTTCTCAGTATCATTTGTTTAATAGTACTGAGTTCAACCTCCAACATAGGCTTGTGATACCTTTGTCAAAGATCAAATACCTGATGTGCCTGGAGATGTTTTTGAATCATCTTTTCTATTTCATTGATCCATGTGTCTGTATTTATTCCAGTAGCATGCCATTTTTTATCAATATTAATTTGTAGTATAGCTTGAATTCAGATATTGTGATGCCTCCTGCTTTGGTCTTGTTGCCCAAGATTGTTTGCTCTATTCTGGGTTACTTCTAGTTCTATATGAATTTTAGGATCATTTTCTCTACTTCTGTGAAGTATTTTAGTATTTTGATTGGGATTGCATTGAATCTTTATAACAGTTTTAGAAGTATGGCCATTTTGAAAATACTGGTTCTGCCTATCCAAGATTGGGGGACATCTTTCCATTTTCTGATGTCCTCTTCAATCTCCTTTTACACAACACTGTAGTTTTCTTTACAGAAGTCTTTCACTTCCTTGACTAGATTTATTCCTAGGTATTTTATTTTTCTTGATGTTACTGTGGATGGTATTGTTTTCACAGTATCTTTCTCATTGAGTTTCTTGATGATGTATACAAGTACTACTGAGTTTTGTGTGTTGTTTTGGCATCCTGTGACATTGCTGAAGTCGTTTGTTAATTCTAAGAGGTTTTTTTGTTGGTGGAATTATTTGGCTTTTCTATTTAGTGTATCGTGTCATCTACAGATAATGATAATTTGACTTCTTCCATTCCTTTATGCATGCCTTTTATTTCTTTGTCTTGGCTGATTGCTCTGGCTAATGTTTCAAGTACTATGTTGAATTGAAGTGGTAACAATGGGAATACTTTTTGTTTTTTCTCATTTAATATGATGTTGGTCATTGGTTTGTTATAAATAGCTTTTATCAAATTCAGGTCTCATCTTTCTATAAATATTTTCTTCAGGGTTCTTATCATAAAGGGGTGTTGAATTTTGTCAAAAAGCTTTTTCTGCATCTATTGATATGACCCTGTGGTTTTTTTTTTACCTTGCTTCCGTTTATTTGATGTATTACATTTATTGATTTGGATATATTGAACCATCCTTGCATCTTTGGGATGAAACCTAATTGGTCATGATGTATGATTTTTTGCTGATGTGCTGCACTCTATTTGCTAATATCTTGTATAGGATTTTTGCATTTATGTTCATTAAGGAGAACAGACTGCAGTTTTCTTTTTCAGTTTGGACTTTATCTGGTTTGGGAATCAGTGTGATACTGGCTTCCATGAATGAATTTGGAAGCACTCTCCCTTTCATATTCTTTAAAGAGCTTGAGGAATAGAGGTGATATCATATCCTTAAAAGTTTTATACAATTCAGCAGTAAATCCATGAGGTACTGAGCTTTCATTAGTTGGTATATTTTTTATTACTATTTTAATTTCATTGCTTGTTATTGGGTTGTTCAGCAGTTTTGAGTCTTCTTGGGTTAGTTTCGGTAATTTGTATGAGTTTAGGAATCTGTCCATTTATTTCCAAGTTTTTTTATCTTGTTGGAATACAATTTTTATAGTATTTACTATCTTCTGGATTGCAATGATGTCTGTTGTGATTTTGCCTTTTTCATTTCTAATTGTATTGACATGGGTTTTTTCTGTCTTTCTCTTGGTTATTTTGGCTAAAGATTTATCTATTTTGTTTGTTCTTTCAAAGAAACCTCTCCTCAACTTATTGATTCTTTGAATTTTTATTTTTACTTTCAATTTTACTGATTTCCACCCTAATCTTTGATTTCTCTCCTTAATTTTGGTTTGGGTTTGTATTAGTGTTGTTTCTCAAGTATCTTTGATTCCTCATAAGTTTATTTACTTCAGCATGCTCTGTTTTCCTAATGTGAGCCTTGATTGCAATGAACTTCCCTCTTACGACTGCTTTCATAGTGTCCTGGAGGTTCTAGTGAGTTGTGCAGGCAATGCCATTAACTTCTAGAAATATTTTAATTTCTTTTTTGACCCATGCATTGTTTAGGAGTGTGTAATTTTCCAAGTAGTTCTACATTTATGTGATTTCTTCTATCATTTATATGTATTTTTGTTACACAGTGGTCTGATAGTACACATGAGATGATTTTGATTTTTGTAGATTTACTTAAGCAGAGTTTGTGAACTAGTATGTGATCTATTTTGGAGAAAGTACCATGTACTTTAGAAAAGAGTGTACACTGTTGTACAGGGGTAGAATGTTCTGTAGATATCTATGAAGTCTATATGTTCAAGGGTATGATTCTGTTCTGATATCTTTTAAAATTTTTTATCTATCTCAGTGAAAGTGGGGTGTTAAGATCCCCACTATGATTGTGTTTGTATTTCTTTGACATTTTATGTTCATCAGCATTTGTTTTATGAGGATAAGTGCTCCAGTATTTGGTGCATAAATATTTATCAGCATTATTTCTTCTTCTTAACTATTATGCAGTGACCTTCTTTTTCTCTTCTATCAGTTTTAGCTTGCCTTTTACCATGTCAGAGGTTCTTCTTGTTTTGAACATCCTGGCACATGAAATATATTTTCCCATCCTTTGATTTTTAGTCCATGAGAATCTTTTTGGATTAGATGAGTTTCTTGAATGGAACAGACTTTTAGATTCTGTTTTTTGATCCCATCTGCCAATCTGTGTTTTTTAATTGGAAAGCTGAGGCCATTCATTATGAGAGATATTATTAGATGTGTTGATTATTAACTATTATTTCACTCTTTCTCTGTTGATAATTCCTTTGTTTTTCTTTTCCTGTCATTTTGTGGTTGTGGTGGTTTATCCACTGACCTTGCTTGGTGTTTTCATTTCATCTGGATTTTTACCTTTATTGAGTTCATTATTTCTGTCTAGGATATTCTTGAGTATATTCTGCAGTGCAAGTTTAGTATTCATGTACCTCTTGAGCTGATATTTTTCATGAAATGTTCTTATTTCTCCATCTATTGTGAAGGACAGTTTTGTCAAACATGTTAATCTGGGTTGGAAGTTGCTTGCTCTTAGGGCTTGAAGTACTTCATTCCATGCTCTTCTGACCTTTAAGGTTTATGTTGACAAGCCTGCTGTCATTCTAATGGGTTTACCTTTACATGTAAATTTTTGTATTTCTGTGATTGCTTTTAAATTTTGGGGGGTTGAATATCTGGCAATTTAATAAGGATATGTCTTGACGAGCTTCTTTTCTCCTCATAGTTGTTTGTTGTTCTGGAAGCCTCACTTACTTGAATGTTGAACTATTCTCACATTTGGGAAATCTTCTGCTATGATTTCTGTAAACATTTTAATAATTCCATCTCTGTTACCTTCTAGCTTTTGTTTAACTCCATTTAGCCTTACATTGATCTTCTTAGTGTATCTAGTAGCTGTTGGATGGTCTTTTCTTGTTTTCTTCTTTTTTTGTGGCTTCTTTGAGCATTTAGTCATAATTTTCCATTTTATTCTCAATTTCAGACACTGTATCCACATTAGACAGTTCTGCAGTTTATGAATTCTATACAAACTTTTATTTCAGATATTTCCATCTGATAACTTTTTGTGGATCCTATATCTTTTGTGAGTTAGTCATTCATGTTTTGAATCATTTTGGTCAGCTTTTCCAATTTTTTACTTCTTCAAATCCACTTTGGCCATTTTGAATGATAAATCCTTCAATTTTTGGTTCATTTTCTCTTTGAACTTTCCTAGTCTTTTCATCTTTTCTTTAATCTTTTCATAGAGTTCTGCTACCTGGTATTTGCTTTCCTCTTTATCTGTGTCCCCTTGATCTGCCTTAGGAGAGTTGGGAGACCTTGGTGAACACCTGTTGCCTTGCTTTCCCATGACCCTGTGTGTATGCATATCTTTTTTTTTCTTTTTTGGTATTGCAGGTTGAATTCTAGTAGAATGTGGAGAATTTGCAGTTTATATGAAGATTGTTAGTAACATGCTGCTTCCCTTGGCATATTTTCAGCTTTATATGTCCAGAGGTAGTATGTACCCCATAAGTTATTTAGTTTAAGTGATTTGGACTCTGTCTCTAAGTTCTGTAAAAATAATTTTTTCTGGTTATAACAGCATCAGCAGATCTGATCATATATCACTTATATAACATAGACCTTACTTTTGCACTTTCTTCCTTTACCAATACTCTATGTAGACTATGTTCATTTTTTATTATCATCTGTTCTGCAATATGGTAGAAAAAAATGGAGGGAAGAGGCTGAAGGGGTGAAAGGAGAGTGTAAGTCAGTAAAGGGGAGGTTAGCAGGGTGGACAGAAATAGGAGGGAGGAAAAAAGAAAATTAGATATGGGGTCAGATTTTGTTGGAGTACTTTTGTTGGACTGAATGGTTAGTGTGGAAAGTTTGAAGATGACATTTGTGGTGGTGAGGGTGTTGTATTTTGTGATTGAGGAAAGCTATATAACTGTTGGAACCTGTTGATAAGTTTGTGTGTTTTAATGTGGAGAAGAGGTTTGGGAGGATAGGGGACTAGGCAAGAAGAGCCAGAGAAATAGGATGGAGAAGACAGGAGTGACTGAACAGAGAAGAATACGGCAAATTTGAAACTTGTGAGGAGGAGTTTATATAATCAGAAACATAATTGAGAAATAGAATAGCTGTGGGATCTTGTGATGAAGATACTAGATAGAGAGATGAGAAGAGGGAGAGAATTTAGACACCAACTAAGCCAAAACAAATATAAGAAAAATAAACAAAAAGCCAAACCAAATAAATGAAAAACAAAAAACCAACAAAAATAATATAATCAAACAATGCCAAACCAAACAAAGCAATACAACACACAGACATACACACAAAGCCAAAACTCAGAAGGCATCTAACTGGAACTCAGTTCAAACACTCCAATACAGAAATGTATATGTGATCCCCATGTAACCATTTGAGTCCTCACTCTCTGAAGTCTTAAGTTTCCTTAGGGTGCATGTGCCCACCTGCTGGAGTTTGCTGTCCCTGCCACTCCTTCCAGAGTGTGGGCAGGGGTCCCTAGCCCTTGGTGAGTACTGGTGGAGATTCTTCCAGGGAAATTTGGCTACAATTCCTTCTTAACTGCTATGCTTAAAAGTGCACGAGTCTGCACAATTCTGCTTTGCAGTCTGGTTGCAGGTGACCCCCTGTGTTCTCCATAGACAGGCATATGCTCCTGTGACTGGGATGGAGTGCTGGTGTGCCAAGCAGGAACAGCGCCAACTCCATCTGTGTTCAGAGCTGGGGCCTGTGACCCTGCAGTCCAGCGGACATGCAGGACCTGTGCTAGGCTCTTCCGTCACTCTACCTGTGACTCAGCTGACCTGTGAGCTGCAGAGCTGGTGCCAGTTGCCCTGTGTGCACTTGCCTGTGATTTGGTGGGGACTCTTAGTCAAACGTTCATTCAGGCAGGTGCTGAGCAAAGAGCACAGGGGTTATGCAGGTGCATGGCGGTGAGTAGGCCAGCTGTCTGCACAGGCAGGCTCATAAGCAGTGCCAGCTCAGGTACAATGCCCTTTGTCTGTATATCTTCTCTCTGGCCTAAGTCTTGTGGGCGGGGGGTGGTGGTGCCCCCCTGTTCACAGTACATGCTGTGGCATTGAGCACTGAACACAGGGATGCTGATTTCTCTAGTGTTTGGAAGGTGGGGATTACCTGTGTGAGTCTGGTGGACACAAACTTTGTCCCAGGAATCTAGTCTGTGCAGAGCTAAGTCTGTCCAGCTGACATTATGCCTCAGTATCCAACAGAGAGGGAGCAGGAGCCAGTGGAGCTGCCACAGCAGCTCTGCTTCCCTGTCTTTCTATTGTCTGTTTTTTGACTTGCTCTATGTATCGGCTTTCCTTATTAGTTTTCCATCTCAGTGTGAAAGCCCTTCTCCCACGGAATACCTTCCTTCTCAGTAGATCTTTTCTGAGCTTCTCTGATGTGACTCTTCTTCTATTTAGCCTTGTGGAATCCTCACTTTATTCTTGATGGGCCACATTCTCATCTCCTGTTTTCTCAATACCTACTGCCTGAGATATAAATCAGTTTTAATTGTTCGCTATAATAGTACTCCATTTTTATGTAACATTCTTTATAGGCAGGAAAGTGTTGTTAGCTGAATAATCTCACTTGTTTATCACAGAAATATATCTATGTCTATATCCATATCCATATCTATTCACTCATATCAAAGATGAACAAGTTGTGTTCCAAACTGGAAATTTCACTTGGTCTTTTAGAAAAAGACTTTTCTATCATATAATGTTCCCCTTCTCTGAGCTCCTAATTGTTCTTCTTTCAGTGATCAAATGGAGAAAGAGGGAAAACATAAAATTATTTTTGTAATTTAATGGGCCATCATTGAAAGTGCTGTACATCTATTGTACATCACATTCTATTGGCTACAACTCAGTAGAAAAATTGGTTTACAGTAAAAAAAAAAAGTACAGAAGAAGGAAGTAACATTTTGCTCTTTTTTTTGGTCCCAGGGATCAAACTTGGGACCTTGGGCTTGTGAGGCAGGTGGTAGAACCACGAAGCCAAATCCCCAGCCCAACATTTTCCTCTTAAGACTATTTAAAATGGAAACCATCATGTAAAATACTAGCATATTGTCTTGTCTGATGGCTATAGATCATGGAATTCCCCTTGAGATTTTGGCTTTCTTTAACTACAGCATCTGAAGTTTATGTAATTTTACATACATATTTCTTCTTTTATACTCACAGCAGTGGGAAATACTAGGTTTCATTTCTGTTATAAAGTCACTCAGATAGCAAAAAAAATTTTTTCCACTAGAAAATTTTCCTTATGATGCTATTAATAGGAAAGTGTAGCAACAGGCCTACTTTATAAAGTTTATAATTTCATGATTTTTAAAAAGTAAAGGAATCTTCTTCTGGAATATTTACATCATATAGTTATTGGAGTATAACTATGAAAATTAACTAATTTTTTTCCTGGAAAACCAAAATAATTTTCCTCCTATTAGTAGAGTGGATATTATTCACTTGCATAATTGTGTTTTTTATTTCTTTGTTATAGAAATGAAATGACTTATACTAAGACAATTTATCATTTGAAGGAAAAAAAATGAACTTGTGGATAAGAATTTCCAGTAAGACCACATCTGATAATTGTTAGTTTATTAATTCATTTTTATAATTTAGGTAACATTAATTATGACAAAGCCTAACTTATATGGTTATGGTTACCAAGGGAGGTGAATAAAACCTAGAATTTTCAGGAGTTAAACTGATACAATTTTAGTGTATTTTCAAACTTAACATACATTAACTAAACATCTTTTCTTTGTGGTAGGGTCTACTTTCTTCTCCCCTGAAAGGATGACTTTACATCATTTGATGAGCCTATTTCACATTTTTTTGGTTGTTTGTTTTTGCAGTCTAAAATAAAAATGTTAAATGCAATTAAAAAAAATGTACAGGAACCTTATGAAACTCAGACAGTGACTAGTTTTATGAGGAAGTTTTATCAGTTTCCAAAGTTAACTGAAACAATGTTAAAATTGCTATAAGGAAATTCCAGAATATTAAGTACCTCTGACAGTCTGGGGAAAATGAAACAAAGCAACAATAACAGAAAATTTCCTCCCCAAACTAAGATCGAATCTTTTTATTTCTTTTGAAATTATTTATTACAGATGATTAATTCTTATACATATTTAAGGTATAAATATGATGTTCTGAAACATATACAGTGAAGTGATTACCACAGTCCGCCAAATTAACATATTCATCATTTCATGCAGTTACCTCTCTTGTCAGATCCTTCATCAAGATAATACATATATAGCTATTACCAATCCCAATCTTTGGATCTCTTTGACAATAGAGGCCAGCCTTTCTCTAACTTGACCATCACCCTCTTCCTGATACTCATCCTCTTTGACTCTGCAATATGGTGGATCATCTCAGTTCTAACTCGGAATGATCCCCAACCCATTTCAATACATTTTGACAAAACTGTCTTTAGCGGCTCATAGGTAAGATGTTCTGTACTAAATACTGTTATACAGAATATTATGTAAAATATGGTCTCGGTCCTCCCCTAAGGAATTTACATTTAATTGAATAAATATGCTCAAAAATAAATAATGGCAATTGTAATGACAAGTACTTTTTTGGTGCTTATCAGTGTTTCAGAACTTAAATGCATTTCAGATCTCCTATAAGCATTTTCTCACATAATCCTGTAAAGTAATTATTATTTATATGTGTTATGTCACAGCAATCTCATAAGGAATTCTTACCCCTGGTACTCCTCCAAGGTCACAAATCTAGTAAATATATTTTTCAAAAGCTGGAAGGTGACAAAAAGTATGACACATGAAGTATTATTTGAGCCCTGAAAAAAACGGATTTGTGTTGATTAAGAACTGCAGAGAGGGGCTGGGGATTTAGCTCAGGGGTGCCGCCGCCTGCCTCGCAAGCGCAAGGTCCCGAGTTAGATCTCCGGTACCAAAAAAAAAAAAAAAAAAAGTGCAGAGAAACCTGAGGGGTTTTGGCTTTGGAGCTAGGGCCGGGTATTTCATTCTAATAGTCCTAGCACTTTGCCTGTTCCTTGCCTGATGCTTACCACCTAGAAGTTGACACTAAAGTTTAGCTGTGACCCTCCTTTTTTACTCTCTCCTCTTTATTTGCCACATATGTGTAATAATTTGAAGCACTTCTGGAATTTCTGGGGTTTATTTGGTTGCTCATTCATTAACCCCTTTCTTTCTTAAAATTATGGAATGCTCCAAATAGCTTTTTTTTTTTTGTATTAAATTCTTTTATTGGTACACTGTAGGTATACAACACAATGACATTTCTCGTTGGGAATTGTACCTTTACATAATGCATCTTGGTTCTTATTTTTTCCCCATTCCTAGCCCTCCCTTCACCCCCTCCACCCTTCCCTATTTACAAAGACTTTATTTCCATTTTGTCCATTTCTCATCATTTTTCCTTTCCCTTCTTTCCTTTCCCCTGCCCCTCCCACTACCCCTACCCCTTTGGACCTTTTCTTCCTATTTTGCATTATCGATGATTCATTCTAATCATTGGTACATTTTAGGTATACAATATAATGACATTCATCATTGGAAATTTGCACCTTTACATAGTCTCTCTTGGTTCTTATTTTTCACCCTTGCCCAGCCCTCCCTTCAACACCTCCAGCCCTCCCTATTTACAAAGATTTTGTTCCTATTTTTCCATTTTCTCATATTAATCCCATTCCCTTCTATCCTTTCCCCTAGCCCTCCCACTTCCTTCCCCTTTGCCCCTTTTCTTCCTATTTCACATGACCTATTATACATTTAGTCCTTATTTACACTTTCAGTTTCTCACACCAGAGAAACTATTTGGTATTTATACATGTGTGTCCTATTTATTTCACTTAAGAGTATCACCTCAATGTGCATCCACTTAGCTATAAATGTCTCTAATTTCTCATTTTTTATGGCTGAGTAGTACTCCATTTTATTAAAAAGCCACATTTTCTTTATCCAGTCTCCAGTTGATGGGCATTTGGGCTGTTTCCAAGTTTTAGCTATTACAAACTGTGCTGCTATGAACATAGGCGCACATATATCACTGTGGTATGATTCTTTTAATTCTTTGGGGAGATCCCCAGCAGTGGAATAGCAGGGTCAAATGGGACTTCCAGTCCTAGTTCTTTGCGGTATCTCCATACTGATTTCCACAGTGGTTGCACCAGTCTACACTCCCACCAGAAGTGGAGCAGGGTTCTTCTTGCCCCACAGCTCCGCCAGCATTTGTTATTGGTTGATTTCATGATAGCAGCCATTCTTTCTGGAATGAAGTGAAATCTCAGCATTGTTTTCATTTGCATCTCTCGAATGACCAGTGATGTTGAACATTTTTTCATGTATTTATTTGCTATTTCTACTTCTTTGTCTGAGAAATGTCTGTTCATTTCAGATGCCCATTTTCAGATTGGGTCTTTAAATTTGGGAGGTCTGATCTTAGCTTTTAATTATGTGCATTATATCTATCTATGTCTTCCATATTAGAAATTAAGATAGAGGCAATTTAACACAAATTTATCAATTAAATTTTCAGAAACTATTAATAAATGTCACTTTTGTTATTTTTGGTACCTGGGAACAAACTCAGGACCTTGCACTTGCAAGGCAGGCACAGGCACCGCTGAGCTAAATCCCCCTGTTATATTTTAATATAAATAACATTTTTATGAAAAGTGGTTATATTTTCCAAGACAACCATAAGTGTAGTGAAATGGAAGCTATTGTTTCACATTTCTCAAAATGTCACTAATGTCCAAGTTAATAAAGACTGCTGAACTTTCCTGTCTATTTCTACATTCAGGTAGCTATAATATGATATGTTTTTCAGAAGATTCTGGGGATTGAACCTAGGGCTTCACATGCCAAACATGTATTCTATCACTGAGGTGTATCCCCAGCCTTGTAATATGTTTTGCTTGATATATATTTGAAAATTTACTTTATGCAGATGTCTAGTTCAGAAATGAGGGAAAATTCAATGATATTTTCAGACAACTAGAGATTTTCCTTTCATACTATATAGGAATACAATAAAGAATGGTTTTGTGAAGATTAGCTGCATTGTGGACTCTGAACCCATACAGATTAAATTTTCATCCTTGGTTATATCAGATTCCATTGACATATTTTGCATTTTGACTCTTGTATACATTTGTGATTTCTAATTTCATGCATGGCTCAGTCGGAAAGTGTTTGTAAAGTTATGCAAATCTATAAGCAATGCTGAACTTAAAGTATTATTTCTTCCTTGACACCCTCCTTGATTTTCCAGTCTATAAATCAATTAATTGAGAAAATTGCATACCTACTATATGTAACAGTGTTCTAACAACTTCAAGAGCAATGAAGAACATATGCAATGATGCAGGCTCACAAATCTTGCATTACTGTGGAGATAGTTAATACACAAATAAATATATAAGATCAGGCAGTGATAAGAGCTATTAAAACAATTAATCAAATAACAGAGGGATAGAGTGGTGCATTCTTTCAAATAGATGAGGAAGGTTTCTCTGAAGAGACATTATAGGAGTAGGAAGCCAAATGACTAAGAAGTAACTGACCAAATAAAAATTTAAATATGTAATTACAGTAGCTTGGGCCCAAAATAGAAATGGGGTAAGTAGATAGAGTTAAAACAATTTGTCATTTTTATCAGAACTTCTACAGCACTTTGGTTTCAAGATTATTACCATATAAGAAGCTCAACAGAAACCTGGATTACAAGTTACTTGAGAATAAAGATTTTATCCTATTTC
This sequence comes from Heterocephalus glaber, assembly GCF_000247695.1. The sequence continues at coordinate 175,238 of NW_004624808.1, forward strand.
TTTTTGTGTTGCCAGTACTAAGAACGGTGCCTGACACCTACAGGGTAGGCGCTTGGTACATGTTCACTGACCAATTATCCAAAACTTTCTTCCTGCTTGCATTGGTCTATAACAACTCCATGATCCCACCTATGTAGACTGAATCTATTCTGAGTTTTTTGCACCCTCCCCTCAATGTTCTGGGCAAGCTTACAAGACACCTTTATAATAAATGTGCTTACACAGCCATTCTATTAATCACATGTAATTGTCAGTTCCAAATTAATTGCAAGTGGAAAAATTAGATCCTTGAATAATTGTTACGTTGGTGGCTCAAACTCACTAAATAACTTTTAAGTGGTCAGTTGCCCGATAAACTAGCCCAAAAAACCAACAGTTGGCTAATTTCATGTGAAGTGAACTGTCTATTATTTTATCACCCGCAGCTAATTGTCTAGAGATAATTATGCCTTAAGAATGGAGCACTGCCCTTTGGAAGTGGAGCCTAAGTTGGTATCCAATCTAATATATCTAACAGGCCTCTTCTACTAAGCAAGAAAAAAGAATCAGATTAGAAATAGTTAAGAGGACTGAAGCTTGCCTCCTCAAATACTAGGATTTTTTCTTGAAATTCATGATCAACCAACTCGATTCACATGTCTGCATATCTCTGTTGACCTAATGCCCATGTCTGAAATGCAGCAGATGCTGGTCATCTTTCTACCACAAGCATTTCTCATTCGCAGCCTCTGAAGATATATCCAGATAATTATGTAGAGCATAAGACTTCATGTTCATCATATATAAGCAGCCTATTTACTGGGCTAGCTCTCATTAAATCACTATTCAAACCAGCCAGCTGGGATCAAACATTCTCACATCAAAATAAATCTGCTCTTTAGCAGATGTTTGAGGAACAAAGTAAAAAGGAATGTGTGACTCAAACCTTTGACTTTATATAATATTTGATAAAATATTCCTAGTGCAAACTGCAGCACAAGGAAAACCATCTGAAATGTTGGCCAAACAACAAGCTAACTCTTAAATCTTCCTACAGAAAGTCTATGTTAATTACACACTCCATCACTGAAGTGTGTGACTTTCTCATAACATCTTACTGCCAACTTGAAGTTCAATGACAAAAGAAGGTCACTTGAAAATGAATGAGTATCAAGGAAATCATCTTTCAAAGGAAATGCCTCATTTCTCTGTTTATATAATGGGAGGGAAAATATGTCACATTCTAAAGATATTTGTGTTAACATCTTACCAGCTTTTTGTAAACAAACAGTGCCAGTGTTAAAGTTATTTATTGCTATTCATTTTTAAAACAATAAAAAAGCTAATAATTAATTCACACAGAGTGATCAGGTGGAAAGAAAATCAACAGATGGTGTAAGAAACCTGGTTGAGTTCTCTTATTACTGCCACTCATTAACTTTGTTACTTTGGGCAAAAATTTTAACCTCTAAGAGCAACATCTGTATTCTGTCTCGACATATCAAAGAGATGAATTCTTTAATTGCATTCCTAATACTTAATAATTACTTCACCTGCATATTTATATATCTATTGTTGAATTTCTAATCAAAACTCATGAAAGATAGAGGTAAATGAACAAAAACTGTTGAGAGAATAATCAACCGAAAAGACAAACTTGCTGCCTTAAGCCAACCTGCAAAGACTATGAACATTGATATTATCTAAAAAAGAATATAAAATGAGTGATTATATTTAACAGGCTTAGGGAAATAAGAGAGACCATTAAAAGTATGAGTAAGATATAAGAAATGATTATATTTGACAGAGGAATTTGACAGAGGGCAAAGTAGATCCTCAAGAAACCAAAAGTAGGGCAAATGGAACAAGGCGGTGAGTCTGACCCTCCTCCCGTCTCTTCCGGAAGACACACTCAGAAAGATGAGGAGAAGAGGAGAGAAAGAAGTGCCTGCATCCCACGTTCACCCTCCCACCACCTCCAAGCAGCCCAGGCTGGAGAGAGGTGTCTCTCCCTCGCTTCCGGGAAGGAGAATTAAGTCCAAACCTTAGACTTGATACCTAGTATCAGACCCACCACAGTGAACCTAATGTCGGGCAAAGCCCCACAACCCCTACTGCCAGCCTGTGGTGTGAGCCTCTGGAAATGCATTATGGCAGGTGCTAAAGACACAACTTCTTCCACTCTTCCCTCAACCTCGTGTCTAGGGTAGCAGAGCAAGGAGAAGGACTCCACTCACTGGAGAACAGGGCATCAAAGCTAACGTAGGGCCATGGTGTTGAAGGCCCTGTGTGCAGGCCAGAGATCACATCCAGTCTCTAGGCTAGCTCCGATATCACACAGATCTGGACACCTGCTGAACAGACCCGAGTTTTGACTGCAACAGTTCCAGCCGTGAAACATCCACCCAACTCCAGAGGACTCAGATCCAGCCCAAAATTAGCGCCATCTTTGGTGGACAAGGGATTGTATCTTAGCAACTTTTTCTGAGCTTATCCTGAGTTACTGCACTTTGAGTACAAATGCTAAAGTAGAATGACTAGGCAATTTGACTGTATAAGTGAACAACCACCATCTGCCCATCACAGCCATAAGGCACAAACTGATAAATGACTTATTTGTGCTAATAAAATTTTGTCAACTATGAATTTATTGAATTAAATCACGGACACATAGACACATGGACTTTTCAGACTATATCAAAGATTCCGGGCATGTGAGCTTATCAAACACACCAGACCAATGTATCATATAACTAACCACCTTATCCAGGAGCCATAAAAGGAAGGTCAGTTGAGTCTGCAGCATGGTGCACTGACTTATCACATGTCATGGGCCATCCAGTGTACACATCACAGTCTCTGCCCAGGAGATCACCAGGCAATGAACTGCCACCTGTCCTTATATCAACACAACAGGATTCCTCTCTGAGTTTTGATACTGCCTGCTTGAAAGCCATCTGGACCCTTAGTTTTGAAATTCCATGATTGCTTTCCTAACCCAATACTTGTTCATTTACAGTGACTGTATTTATATCAGCTCTTTGTTTCAACTCTTGGCATTGCCTTTTAAAACCTACAGACCACTTAGGTAGAACTCTTGAAGATATTGATCTAGGTAAAGATTGTATGAATAAAACCTCAGTGGCACGGGAACTTGCATAAACAATCAACAACTGAGATCTCATCTTATTAAAAAGATTCTTCACTGCAAGAGAAACCACCAACAGAGCTAAGAGACAACCTACAATCTGGGAAAAAATTTTCAGCAACTGTACCTTAGACAAAGGTCTACTATGTAGAATATATAAAGAACTGAAAAAAATCAGACCCCCAAGTTCAAAGGCCCAATTCAAAAATGGCGATCTGAAATGAACAGACATTTCTCAGACAAAGAAGTAAAAGCAACAAATAAATATACGAAAAAATGTTCAACATCACTGGTCATTCGAGAGATGCAGATGAAAACGACACTGAGATTCCACCTCATCCCAGAAAGAATGGCTGCTATCAAGAAATCAACAAATGACAAATGCTGGTGGGGGTGTGGAGAGAAAGGAACCCTTCTCCATTGTTGGTGGGAGTGCAGACTGGTGCAACCACTGTGGAAATCAGCATGGAGATACCTCAAAAAACTAGGGCTAGAGGTCACATTCGACCCAGCTATCCCCCTGATGGGTATCTTCCCAAAAGAAATAAAAGAATCATACCACAGTGATATATGTGCACCCATGTTTATAGCTGCACAGTTTGTAATAGCAAAAGCTTGGAAACAGCCCAAGTGCCCATCAACTGGAGACTGGATAAAGAAGATGTGGTTTTTTTCTAAAACGGAGTACTACTCAGCCATAAAGAACGAGAAACTAGAGACATTTCTAGCTAAATGGATGCACATTGAGGCCATCCTCTTAAGTGAAATAAATAGGACACACATGTGTAAATATCGAATAGTTTCTCTGGTGTAAGAAACTGAAAGTGTAAATAAGAACTAAATGTGTAATAGGTCATGTGAAATAGGAAGAAAAGGGGCAAAGGGGAAGGAAGTGGGAGGGCTAGGGGAAAGGATAGAAGGGAATGGGATTAATATGAGAAAATGGAAAAATAGGAACAAAATCTTTGTAAGTAGGGAGGAATGGAGGGGTTGAAGGCAGGGCTGAGCAAGGGTGAAAAATAAGAACCAAGCGAGATTATGTAAAGGTGCAAATTTCCAATGATGAATGTCATTATATTGTATACCTAAAATGTACCAATGATTGGAATGAATAATCAATAATGCAAAATAGGAAGAAAAGGTCCAAAGTTGTAGGGGTAGTGGGAGGGGCAGCGGAAAGGAAAGAAGGGAAAGGAAAAATGCTGAGAAATGGAAAAAATGGAAATAAAGTCTTTGTAAAATAGGGAAGGGTGGAGGGGGTGAAGGGAGGGCTAGGAATGGGGAAAAAATAAGAACCAAGATGCATTATGCAAAGGTACAATTCCCAATGAGAAATGTCATTGTGTTGTATACCTACAATGTACCAATAAAAGAATTTAATACAAAAAAAAGAAATCTGTCAGACTGAAGTGTAAGTGACATGCAGTTTTAAGAATGTAACTTAAAATCATAAGAAGAAAAAGTAATGTCATTAAAGATAACAGTATGTAAAATCTAGTATTATTTATTATATTTTTGTTTATATCTCATCCATGTTTTCTAATGTTATTTAAATGATAAATGCATAAAACAATAATTTAAAACTATGCTAAATGCCACACAATATATAAACAGGCAACCCATGCCAATAATAATATAAAGGAGAGAGTAAAGAGCTGCATAACAGAAGAGTTGAATACTGCTGAAGCTAAGTTGATATTAACTCAAACTAGATAGATGTAAAGTCTTAGGAAATTAAAGATTAAATTATTCAAAGTCTAATTGGAAGACATAATGAATGAACATGGAAATTAAGAACAAAGTATGCTGCAAAATTCAGAAAAATATGAAAACTATAAACTATACATTACATAATAGCCAATAAGTCAAAGAAGAAATCACAGAAGGAATTTGAAAATGCTTTACAATGCATAAAAATGGAAATGCAACATATGAAAACTTCTAGAATGCAGTAACAGCAGTGTTCAGATAGAAATTTATAATTATCAACTGCTACTTTAAAATAGTGTTTCCAACCAATGTCCTAAAAAGAACTAGAAAGCAAAATTAAAAAAAAAATAAAGCTAGCAGGAGGAAATAATAATTACTGTAGAAGAGATAAATGAAAGAATAAGAAAAGGAATCTATGAAACCAGAACTACTGCCCAATAATCTTTATGAATATAGATGAAAACTCTTCAACAAAGTAAAACAAATGAAGCATCATATTAGAAGTATTATATACCATATCCAAGAAGGATTTATCCCAAGAATGGTAAGGTAGTTTAACATATAAAAATCAATAAATTTAATGTAACAAATTAACGGAAAGAAAATAAAATATTTATCTCAAATGATGTATTTGAAAAATTCAGCATCCTCCATGATAAATTTTCAACAATTATAAAGAGAAGGGAGCATCCTTACCAAAAAAAGAACCATTTATGAAATCTCCACAGCTAAGATCATATTTAGTGGTGATACTGAAAGTTCTTCCCTAAGATAAGCAACAAGACCAGGATGCCTATATTCAGCACTTGTATTCAACATTTTACTAGAAGCCAGAGAAGTTAGGCAATAAAAAAAAAAATAGCGAGCATCTAATTTGTAAAGGAACATACAAATGTATTCACAGATGACATGATCCTTACATAGATAAACTTAAAATATACACTACCCCCCAAAAAACCTATTAAAGTTAATTTTAAAAATCTGCAAATTTGTGTGAATATGAGATCAACCCACACAAATCAGTTGCATTTCTATACCCTAGCAATGAAATCTGAAAAGGAAATTAGAAAACATATATAAACAATTACATGTACAATAGCTTCAAAAATAATAAATTCTTAGGGACCAGTTTAACTCAGGGAACACAAGATTTACACACTGAAACTTCAAAATGGTGCTTAGGAAAATTGAAGAAGACTTAAATAAAAGTAACAATGTTCTGGGTAATGGGTTGGAAAATTTAATATTGTTATGTTGACAATACTCTCCACAGTGATCTACAGATTTAATGCAATCACTACCCAAATCCCAGAGGCTTTTTCGTAAAATTCCTGTCTAATATCATGCATTTCAGAATAGACAGCACTCATAAAAAACAACCAAACCAAATCAAAATGCAAAGTTGGTAAAACTCATACTTCCCAATTTAAAAACTCATTATAAAACTTCCATAATCAAAAGTATGCTTTGGGCCGGAGATTTAGCTCAGTGGTTTAGGCGCCTGCTGCACAAGCACAAGGACCTGAGTTTGATGCCTGGTACCAAAAACAAACAAACAAAAGAATGCTAATGGTATAAAATAGGCATGTAGTTAGGTAAATGGGAATTCAGATAATAAGCCCATTCGTCTGTGGCCTGGTGATTTTTCACCAGGTTGTAAAGGTCATTTAATAGAGAAAGAATAGTCTCTCCAATAATATTTAGACAAATGGACATCTACATGAAAGGGAATGAAGTTAGATCTTCATATCATTTGTAGAATTAAACTTGAATCAGATATGGCTATCAGAATTAACTATATAAACCTTATAAAAGAAAACATATGAGTAAATTTTTATGACTTAGAATTTGTCAATACCTTGTTATTTATGACAAAAAAGCATTAGGAACAAAAGAAAAAATAGGTAAATTAAATAGGTAAAACTTGGTAAAAATAGGTAAACTTGGAACATTCCTGCTTCAATGTACTCTAGTAAAAGTTACAAGACATAACATTAACTAAGAAAAATATTTTGAGTCACATATCGGATAAAACTCTAGAGTCAAAAATATGTTAAAGTCTTTCACAACTCAGCACTACAGAGAACAGCCCATTAAATATGGGCAAAATACTTGAATAGACATTTATCAAAAGAAGATATCCAAAGAGTCAATGAATACCAAAAAAAAAGATGATCAGTATCATTAACTAGAAAAGAAATGCAAATCGAAAAGCAAAATGAGATATCAACTTCATACCCACTGGAAAGAATGTAACTTAAAAATTGAAATTCCCATGTCAATGAGGATATGGAGAAACTGGCATCCTCAAACTTTGCTTGTGGGAATATACAATGATGCAGCTACTATTGGATAAAGTCTGGTGGTTGTCTAAAAGTTAAACATGATGTATGACCCAGAAATAGTACTCCTTATTATAATGTAATAAAAAATTAAAAACAAATCAAACGTGGAAACAATCCAAACATAAAAATGCTGATGGCTAAATAAGCATAATGAGCTATGCCTATTACTATGGAATATTATTCAATTACAAAATTAAATATGGATCCATGCAACAACACAGATTAACTGTTGCAATTACTATGCTAGGTGAAAGAAGAAGCTATTCATAAAATACCACATGTCGCATGATTCTGTTTATATGTTGTTAGTTGTTACCAGGAACCCATGGGAGAGAGGAAGTTCCTTTAGTTTTAGAGGTAAGAACCATTTAGTGGATAACTACCCTCATAAAGGAAACCCTTCAAGAAATTCATCGGATTCCTCACTTTGTTAGACACATATAGGTGTGCCTGTGATGGTATTAGTCACTTTCCCATTGCTAACACAAAATACCTGACATGCACAACTTAAAGTACAAGAGGTTTATTTTGGCTCACAGTTTCAGAAGGAAAAGTACATGATGAGATGGCTCCAAGGCATAAATGTATGACAGAAAGGCCTCATGGTAGAAAACTGCTCGACCCATGGCAGACAGGCAGGAAGATGGGCATGTAGAATGGAAAGAGAGGGAGAGAGTGATTGAGAGAGAAGGAGCCAGGGACAAGGATACACCCACCCAGATCATGACCCCCTTCGATCAAGCACATTCCACTATGAAGTTCTCAGTAGATAATTCTACTATCAAGTCTAGTTTTCCTATGATCCAGTTACCGTCTGAAAGGTCTCAACACATGAGACTTTTGAGTGACATTTTAGATCTCAACCATTAACAGCAGTGAAGACCCAGAGGTGTGTATGCAGGGAAGATGGTTGCCCACCTAGAAGCTCACCATTCAAAAACTGAAGTTTGCCAGAAGAGGCTGTTATTCTAGTCCAAGAATGGTAGTACTCTCAGAAACATCTTAAAGAAAGTTGGTTCACCAAGTAGAAGTGCAAAGGGCAGGCTTGAGTTAATATTACAGGGGCTTGATGTCATAAAGTGCATATATTTCATTGCAGATGTAATTAAGATTAAACATGTTGAATGCTTACTAGGGAGAATGGCATTTACATGTGAATATTTATTCCTTCCCCTAAGTATATTTTGTTTTGCTAGCTCAGCTTCTTTCTTTTCCTACCTCTAGAGTGTCCAGTGCTGAGACCCACACAATGTAGAGTCAGAAGGCCGTGGGAGATGAAGAACATTGAAAAATTACCAAGAAAGGATACATACCAAAATTATGCTTGAAAGCTGAGACCAGGTGGAACCATAGCCTGTTGAGCTAATGGCCGCCTGGAATCCAGTGCTCTTTATTTATAGTGTAAGACAAACAGGAAGAGAAGGTGGGGCAAATAGTACTACATGGCCTACGTGGCCTAGGCGGAATGTAGTGTGATTGTTTTGTGATGGGGCATGTGCGGGAAGGGAACAGGGAAAACATACAATGTAACTGTCTCCTGGGGCTGTGCCATCCAGGGTCCTCAACCTTAGCCAAACAGACTGTGTCTCTTTACTATCTAGTCTATGGAGGAGAAAGGGAGTAGGTATTAGGCGAAGGACCATCTTCAGGCTTGGTCTGTGTCAGTTCAGTATTTGCCAAACTGGACCATGAGATTTTATGAAAGCAGAGTTAATACACAGAGAAAATTAGATATAATTCCAGATAACCTAAGTTGACATATATCACTAGAACCTGAAAAGACAAACAAAGCATGAATAGCAGAGCTGGCTGGTTATCTGAAAAAGGGGTTGTGGTTTGGTTAATAAAAAAGCATGAAAAAGTTTCTAAGATTTAGAGAATTTGGGTGGAGACAAAAGACAATTTGAGAAATTTTATTATAGTGCATGGAGTAAACACTTTACGTTTTTCAAAGCAATGGACATAAATGTAGAGTTCTTTAAAAGTCTCCCTTAGCAACTATAATTTCTGGAAGGCAACCTCCTGCAGAGCATTGGCCACATAGCCCTTAGCTTATATTTACAAATTTATCTTTATTTTTCTCTAGGTGATAGAATTTCAAGAGTTTGTTTTTCTTCCTGTATTTCCCATTTTGAAAATATTTTATAGTAATTATACATTATTTTTATATTTACAGTTTTAATTTTTATACCAACATTATTTGCACCTAGTTGTAATAGTAAACAAAATATATAACAGTATGAGAGCAGGGTCCCTCTGGTGTGAGAAACTGAAAGTGGAAATGAGGACCAAAATGTATAACAGACAATGTGAAATAGGATGCAAATGTTCAAAAGGGGAGGGGAAGTAGGGGAAGTGAGGGAAAGGAAAAGAAGGGAAAGAAAAAAATTTGGGAAAATATGGAAACAAAGCTTTTGTAAATAGGGAGGGGTAGGGGTGGAAGGGAGGGAAGGGGAATGAGAATGTCAAAAACAAGAACCAAGATACATCGTGTACAGGTACAAATTCTCAAGGATGAATGTGACCATAATGTGTACCTAAAATGTACCAATAAAGTTAATAAAAAATTCTATTACAATCAAGAACATTGCCATTATGCCCCCTTGAAATACTTCCTGTCACTTAAGACACACTTAGACCAACATTCTTCCATTTTCTCAAGAGTTCTGGAAGACTTCTTTCAGGAGTGTTTTCAGGAGGTGCAATAAAAAGTGATGAATACTTCTGCTCAGAGCCATTGAATGGAAATGCAGGCTCCTAAAAACATTAAGGTGTGTTTTCATCCACCTTCACCAGATCTGCAACCTTATGACTTCTGGCTCTTCCCTAAGGTCAAAAGGACCATGAAGGGTAAATATTTTGAATCATGTCAAGACATGAATTTAGCCACAATGACCCAACTAAAGACACACGAAAGAGGACTTCAAGAACTGCTTCATTAAGTGGCAAGAATGATGGGATAATTGTGTTGGAAGCAAGGGAAAGTATTTTGAGTGGAATTAATGGCAACCTGTCTTACCGTCAAGAGCTTTTTAAAATTTAAAAACACTGTAGCTTTTGATCACACCTTGTACCCTGAAAAGGCTTTTATCAAAATTACAAATGATGTCTATGGTGCTAAATCTATGATTTTGAAGTTGTTTTCCTTTTACCAAAGCACTCACCTGTATTCTACCAAATTAAATAGTACTTACTGGAAAACTGTGAGAATTTCTTTATTTATGTACCGACAAATAGAATGTTTTCTTCTTAAATCATAAGTGATTGACAAATTTCCTGTCTATTCATGTAGGTAGACTATACATGGATAAATCCTATTTTCATTTATGTGCATGAGATCCACATACTATTCCTGATTTTCTTTTTCCTTCTGTTTATTAGGGTAAATACACATACAATTTAATCTTTTTACTTCTAAGGTGTTACAATTCAGTGCCATTGCATAGAATAGTGTACTGTTGATCACTAGGTTTGTTCTGCTTGGTTGGCTTAAGATAAATACCAGGGAATGAGTAGGCCAGTAATTTCCCTGATTCTACTTGCAACACCGGAAGGAAATTAATGCTCACGGGGGTCAGACCTCAGCACTAGGCTGGACCTTGAGAAAGTCTACTTGATAAATGTGAAAATGGTTAGAAACAAAATGGAGTCACTCATGTCAAACCCTCCAAAATGGAGTTAGGAGTACATGAAGGGGTGGAGAATCCTCATGTATACTTGCCTGATAACAAGAACTGTCGCAAAAGACAGCCCAAATGATATCCTTGCAAATAGATCAATGAAAGTTTGCATGAAAAATACCCTTACAGAAGTGTCTGTTCAACAACTGCCTGTTCAGCCTTGGACTGATACACCGCCCTTGTTATTTATCTTTGTAGCCAAGAACAATTGTTTTAAAATAACTTATGTAACCTTTCTCATTTTACCCATAAAAATCCATTCTGCTGCCTTCCTGGATGTGTCCATGGTTCCCCATGACACACATATTCTGGATTAAAGTCCATTATCATTCCTTTCTAAAACTGTATAGAACTAGTCTCTATGCTGCTGAATTTTTTAATTGACTTGCTTTTTAAAAAAACTTTTATTAGTACATGTTTGCAGTACATAATGATTACATTCACTGTAGCAAATTGGTACATGTGTGTAACACATTTCAATTACTTTTTCTCCTTTCCCTTCACTCCTTTTATTTTTTCAGCATCAGATTCATTTATTTGTCTTATAAGAACTTATAAAGTTAATTATCATGTATACAGATTAAAAACTATACTAGTATGCCAAACAATATATGAAACATGTAAAAGAATTGTACTAAGTCAAGGTATATTTTTAGATACACTGTCCATGCTGAATTACAACAATTTTTTTCTTTTTATAAAATTTAAAATGACATAAGAATTATAAAGTCTACTTATATACATCTAACAAGCTTCATTTTGCCGAGAAATATGGCTTCAAAATGCAGAACTATACTTGCATCTTGTTAGAAAAATTTGTAAATGACTTTGAAATAGATGCAAAATAGGCACAACCATTGGGAAACTAGGCATTTTCTCATTTTATGATGCCTACCTCTGTCATTATCTGTACATGATCTCTAAACAACTCTGTTTGTTGTAGATAACTGATAAAAGTGCAAATTACTCTTGTTCATAAATTACTTTCTGTATGGTGAAGAAAATTCATTTCCTTTATATCTATAATAATCTCTTAGCTCCAGAACCTCCCATAAATGTGAAAATCTGTGGATATTTAAGTCCCTTATCTAAAATGGTTCAGTATTTGCATATAACCTACCTGCATCTCTTGTATACTTTGAATAATCTCTAGATTACTTAGAATGCTTAATGCAACATAACTTTTATGTAAATAGATGAAGTATTATATTGTTTGGAGAATAAATACAAGAAAAATGTCCGTATATGTTTACTACAGATATAAATTTTTGGAGTTTTCAATAAATGGTTGATTGAACCTAAAAATAATGAACTCTCAAAAATTGAGAGCCAACTATAGTTCTGCCAGATTTTCTTGTGTCTATCAGAGTCCTGGTGGTGTTTTGTTTGATATTATGCAATAGTGGTGTACTATTAACACTCCTAAACTGAGTTATTTAAAATGGAGATTATTCACAATTTTACATTTTAATTTGAATCTAGTATTTTCAGGTAAAGTAGTTCCCAACTACAGATGTTTGTCAGACTTCAATGTAGAGTTTTATAAAAATACAGACATGTATACCTTACTACAGAATTATCAAATCTCTTTACGTGGTCTGATTGAAAAATACAGTGAAGATTTATATATTTAAAAATTATTACTGTAAAAGACACATAGCCATTAATCTCCTTCAAAATAGTCCACTTCAAATACATTTATCCCAACATTCTTCCCAATTTCAGAAGCAGTTTTGGAAGTCCTCTTTCCTGAATGTCTTTATTTATGATGTTATGGTTTCCTCAATGTCTTGAATCAATTAAAAATATCTACCATTCATGGTCACTTTTATTTTGAGGAAGAGCCAGAAGTCTCATGGTGCCAGATCCACTGAAGAAGGTGGATGAGGACACATTGTTATATTTCCATTTGACAGAAATCACCGTCAACTTTTGATCAACAAGTAATGATCCAAAAATACGGTGAATGTTTAAATTAGAAGAAAATCACACTAAAATACACATTGCTGTAATCTCTTCTCATAATATTCAAAGTGCTCCCTCTTGCTTTGAAAATACTTACCCTGTCATTCTTGGCAGTATGTCTTTTACTGTAATAAGTTTTATTTTAAAATTTAAACATTCACCATATTTTTATCACATCTTGATAATGACTTATTAGTTTACAATAAGATTTTACCATCTAAATACTGTAACCAACCATTTTCATAAAATGACTGGAGAAGTCATTGTCTTTTTGAAATTAGGGTAATCATCTTGTTTGGATACAGTATTTTAGGTAGTTTTTTGAATGACTTTATTAATTTTGTTTTAAAGGTAATAAAATACCAGAAAAACCAAATTTCCTTGTCAGTTGCATTATTTTTACTATGAACCCTGATAAGATTTTTCACCTTGTAATATTATTGGTAATAAATTAACCACAAAAATATTGTTTATTTTCCATGGATCAGGTTTACTTTCCTTTGATGCTTGTAGGAAGGCTACAGGTACAAGCTTATAAGAAAAGATACTTCAAACTATTGATTGGGGGAGGCGTATTGTCAGATTTCACATTATCAACTTTCAGATTGCACTATCAAACTGGCTTAGGATATTCTGTATTCTTTTTTCACTCAAAGATGGACATGGTTTCACGATATCCCAAGATCCCGAACCCTAAAAATCGTGTACAACCGAATAATCTTACGAGGACACTTTCTGCAGTAATTTGTTTGAAAGATTGTTGATATTGTTTGAATGTTTTATATTCTGAATATAAGGTAAATATTTTTCCTTCCTTTTAATCTATTCCTAACTCAAATTAATATAAAAAATTCTGCCTGTAGAATGTGAAAGATGTTTAAATGATACCTGTTTCTTACTCTTTTTCAGAACCCAGAAGCTTATGAAATCGCTTTAATTTTCTTTGTAGTTTTGGCATTTGTATAGGTTCACTAAGAACATGCCTTCCTTTGTAACAAGAAGTAGAAATAAATTTAACTTAATCAAATGTATAGCCAACACTTTACCTGAAGTGTCATTTAGGAGAGTCATGCTCTCTGTTCAGTAGGACAAACCACTTTAATAAACATATTGAAGCCAGTGCTTACAAACTCCTTCCAGGAACGCTGGTGTGCTACCTGATTTCAGGATGCCAGAGTCACAGGTTTTAATTAGAATCTTTCTGTTAAACCTGGAATATTGGGACATATTGGCGACCTTGAGAAAAGAGAAATTCGTCCATATTTACAGAATGTACAGATATGATCTGGTGAAAAGTGGCTCATAGGTTTTATTCCCTGAACTTGTGACACCAAAATACAGAAAATTACAAACCCCAGAGTCTTTTCAAGACCCTATCTAAAATTAATTACAAAAATGTCCAGACAAAATAATTAATTTTGTGGCTTCAAGAATTTTCCAATATGAGATGGCTCTAGATTTTCAAAACAAACTTAAGGAAACCTACAGGATAAGTTAACACTATTGCAATACTTATGTAAGCAATCAAGGCAAAGCTACTGAAACTAGCCTTACTTTGTAACTAAGAATGATCTTTCTGTTTTATGATTAAAAAAATGGCACTGTTAAGAAAGACTGAGGAAAATCTTTGAAATGGAACAAAAAATTGCACGAGGTGTCTACAGTGCAAATCTAGATATTATGTAAATCTAATTTTTTAATTCTAGGTTTTGACCTGTCAATGTCTTTAAGCAGTTCGTAATTCTATAACTTGTAGAATACTGGTAGCCATGCGAGTTTCTCTTGTCCACAGATATACAAATGAGTTCTGTCAAGTGGAAAAATAATTGATTTCCATTTGTGAGGACAAAAGTGAACTTAGGTCTATTCTGAAGTTAATTTCAATGTTTCTGACTGACCTACATAGGTGTGCTACTTTGAATCCTGCCTAGAATTGGCTATAATATCTCACTGGCCCCCATCACTGATCAATGACTTAAATCAATCATGAAAATGCATTCATTTTATATTTGTATGAGTGTCATGATTTTCTTTAATAACAACAACAAAAATCTATGACTCAATCATCTTTTTTCATTTCCTTGAATCTATCCCAAAATCTAGGAGCTGAGCTCTATTCATTCATTACTTACACTTTTGAACACTGCAAGAATAATTTCAATTTTTTGTTTGATATTTGTTATTGTTGAATATTTAAAGTGTTCACATTTTTACATGATATATAATAGTAGAACATTTTATAAGATTACAAAACATTCCTTAAAACTTCTTTTTCTTAAAAAATAATTTCCTTTTCTAGTTCCCAGAGAGGAAAACACATGAAAGTTTCACAATTATAAAATCAGACTGAGAGGATCTACGCAGCTCTCCGATGTGTTTCTCAAAGGAATCACTATTGGCATTTTGGGAGGGACAAGCCTTTCATTTACTTCACTGCTCTACATATTTGAGGTTTATAGTTTCTGTGATTCTAGCACTAATTCCAGTTTATAACCTATACTCATTTGAAAACCAAAAAACAAACTTCCACACATTTCTGAAATTCCTTGGAAGAGAAAAGTATTGCTTCTAGTTTAGGATCAATACCTTTTTTTTCCCTTTATTTTCTTTCAAGAGGACAACTAAATAGATATTTCAGTGAAACTGCTTTGTGTCTGGTAACTTATAATGATCTCATGAAAGCCATGAAGATGCAATGTTATTTTTCAGGAAGTTTTATACTTTAGAAATGAGCATAATTTTAATAGTAAATGGTAACTTGCCCTTAAAAAATCAGGTTTTGCCACATGTGGACTATGCCTGTATTTCCAGCACTCAAGAGGCTGAGGTAGAAGGATGGCCATGAGTTCGAGGCCAGTGTGGGGGACATAGGGAGTTCAAGGTCAGGCTGAACTACATGGTGAAATCCTGTCTCAAAAAAAACAACAATAAAAATCAAGGACTTGAATGAATGAGTGAATCAATCAATGACGTGTGCCTATAAAAAGTCACATGACCTTTGGAAATGTGTGCAATTCCACCTGGAGACATGCTCGACTGAACATACAAGTAGAACTTTTGTTTGTTTCTTTGGATCAAAATTAAGTAGAGACTAGTATCTTGCCTCAATGTCCATCTCTTCAAAGACAAATGCTTAGAGGTAGCATTATTTTGTCTTATCGGTTAACTTTGTTTTATTCAGGAAGACTGAATTGAATAATTTAAGAAAGCTTCAAAAGTCAGGAAGGAATTATGCTAGTGAGTCATCAAGTTGCTGTCTGTGACAACCCTGATGGTGATTTAGGGTTCGGGAAGAGAAGTTTACAGAAGACTTCTTACTTCTATTGCATGTTTATTTGGGGATATTTGGGGTGCAGATGATGATCATGATAGGTGGTTGGCTAATGTGGAGTCAGTGTCTTCTTCACAAATGCCATTTAAGTCAAATCTTCTCTTCTGTCTCTCCCATTTTCCAAATAGATTGTCTTTGCTAATCCTCTCCACTGCAGAAAACCCAAACTTGCCCTCTGCTTATGGTGATGATCCAAAGAGATGTTGAATGTTAATGTACCTTGCAAATGAGTGTATGGTGTTGATGTGAGATCAGAGGAAATTACACTTAGGAGCCATTGGCAAGCCCTTTTAATTCTTTGATTTTGTGATCCTATGTGAAGCATAATGAATGGTTTAATTCAACATATTATACAGGCAGTACTAGCTCAGTTGACTCTTACTGGATTTCTGTGATGAGTGGAGTGGTTCTATGATCAAATAAGCACACAAGATGCTCAGTTAAGCTAAATAGTTCTCTTGAACTACTGAGAGTCTCTAGTGTGCCTGGAACTTCTCCACAGGAAGAATGGGCAGCAGTGTTTCCCATGGGTACTTGGCCCCTGAACCCTTTCCTATGGACCATGAAATATATTTTTACAACAGTTTGAGTTACTCTGAAAAAGATGAGCCTTTATCAAGCTGTAATTATTCTAACATCTCTCTCAATGTGCTTTCTAAATGTCTCTTTCATACCTATGAGGTAAGTTGTGAGGTATTTGAAGCAAGAAATCCAAAAACTACCATATTTTGAGTGTAGGATTTTGTGATTTTGATTGGATCACCTCTTGTAAGAGTTATGATTTTTCTCAAATAGTATTCTAGTACTACATGGATTCACAGGGAGCTTACTAAAATAATCTGGGGCCATGAAAGGCCACTGAATATACATTTTCACCAAACTCCACAAGTAATTCTTAGGAAAACAAAATTTTGAAAGCCACTATCTTGGGCCTCACAAAGAGGAAAAGCTATGAAATGACTATAGTTTCTGTTGTATTTCAGAAAGCTTTAAGAACTTTAGTAAATTTCAGTCAGAAATTTCTATTTATGGCACTATCAATATTCTATCATATGAGAAATTTTCCTTTTGCAACTATACTTTCTCTAAAACAGATGCACAACAACTAACCACCTAAGTCTTGATTGTAGCTATATTTATGTTCTTACTGAGCACTATACTCACTTCATAGGTGTGGGTACAATTGGTTTAGAGCCAAGATAACATTGAACTATAGTGTTCAAAAGTACCTGTACCATCACGGGGCAATAATTTAGGTGAAGATGTTATTCATATCCAGACTAACTTTTAAAGGCATTAAACTACCTCTTCAACTCCTTAATGAGGAAAAATTTAGTGATTCTTTGAATCTCTGGTTAAGGCAGGATATTGATGACAATATGGTCCACTTTTTGCCATTGATATCATGGAAAAAAACTCCTTTAGTTAGTCAGGCTATACTGAGTATTGAGCTAGATATTCCGAACCTCAGAAAAAACTGAGAAACTCTTGAGAAGGAGCATTTTATTTTGCAGCAAATTACATTAAAAAAAGAAATGTGCAAATATTCTTCATTGCACATTTGTACACAAAAGGAAAGGTGCCAATCTTTCAAACAAAAATTCCCTAAGTGGAAATCACATTTCTATGACCCTGAGGTAAAATATCTTGTCTCCTGTGGTATTATGATACAGATTCCATAAGCTTGAAAGAAGACAATTCAACCAGTTCCAATGGTTAATTTGTAAACTGTTTTTGCTTGTCAGATTATATAACGTGACAAGATTTTATAAAGCTTAAGGGATGTAAACACTGTTTTGTCACCCATTTTCAGAAGAGAGGCAACTCCATTTATGTTACATCTATTTCATAACAAAAAGATGTAACTGAAATAGAGCAAACACAGTCTTCCTCCAGCCGGTCTGTGAAATAAAGAACAGGAAGCAAAATACTATGAGGGACAAAGAAGAGATAAGAAGTAGCCTCTTCTACCTGATCTTCAGCCATCCTATGTAGCTTTTTAAACCAATATCTGCTAAGTACCTGTTGTGTGTCATGGCAGCTGGGGTGGGAGGGGTGATGAATGTACAAATAAAAGCCAGGCAAACTGTCTGCCTTCAGTGAGTTCATTTTCTGGTATGAGAGGTAGAAAAAGAGGAGAAAAAACCCAGCATTATAATAGAGGCTGAAAGAGCAGAGGATATAATTTGGTATCTAAAATGTGTAAGACGCTATTGGAGAAAATAAACAGTCATATTGCAAAAAGAATAAGAACTTAAAAAGCAAATGCACATCCATTTTTCTCTAGCCCGTGCCTCCCTCCTGAAATCTCCATTAGAGTGTCCATTAAGTTTCTCTTGATTTCTTTCCCTACTAAAATTGCCCATATCCATATCCTTGGACTCATTCTTAGCTCTCACCTCTCGTCTACTCCATCAGCAAATCTTGCAAGTGCTATTTCACGATATAACCAACATTTGGCCACATCTCACTATCCCTACTGTGCTGATGTTGGCCCAATCTGACTTCTTTCTTTCATCCCTACTGGTACTACCTTGGGGAAAATCATAATCATCTTTCCTCTCTGTTAATCCCCAGATTACTATATCCTTATTGATCTCTCTGATTACAACTTTATCTTCTATAGTCTAATCTCCAATGTCTACCATCCAGTTAAAATGTAAATAGCCTTTCACTTTTCTGCTCCGCCTTCCTACTTCCTTCTTATGTAACACAGTAAAAGCCAAATATATCACAGTTTACAAGTCCCTGATGATATAATCTCCCTCTCTTACCACATTCCCAGTGCTCTTCCCCAAGTTAACTGGATCTGCCACAGTGGCTTCTCACTCTTTCAAGAACACTCACCTTAGAAATTACGCGTACTCTGTTCGTTCAGCTTGCAATGTGTTTCCCTAAATATCTGCATGGATCACTCTCTCACATATTGTGTCACAGCTCAAAGATCATGAGTTCAGAGCCCTCCCCTACCCATCTATGTGAAGTGAAGCAGGCCCCAACCTTTATTTCATACCTTTCTTACTCTATCAGATTTTCCTTATAGTATTTAACATTATGTGTATTTTATCTAATACTTTTATTGGCTCTCTCCTACTCAAGAACATAAAATAAAGTTAGGCTAGATAATGTTCCTCTTTTAATTTTTGAACATAGAAAAGAGAAATCTAGGTGAATATATCTTAAACAAATAAATATATATATCTAGAAAATAATAAATTTGATACTTCCTTCACATCATACACATGTAGGTTTCAGTTACAGAGAAAAGCTTTATTAGTAAAAAAAAAGCATGTTCATGACATTGAGATAATAAAATATTTCTTAAAAGACATGCAAATGAAAAAAATAAAAATTACAACATTGATAAAATTATTACATTCATGTAAATAATTTCCAGCAAGAAAAAGACATAACAACCCAAGAGGAAATAATAGATGTAGGGTAGGAGCATATATTTGTGATCTATGAAATACATAAAAGTTTTCATATTCCTGATATAAAAGTATTAAAGCTCAATTAAATAGATGAACAATGTGGTAGAAAAATGGGTTATGACTATGTAGATCTTCATCACAAAAAGAAAATACAAATGATCAATTTAAGCCCCAGTGACAGGACTTTTTTTGTTTTCCTCTGTTTTTTTAAAATTTTATTTTATTGGTACATTTTAGGTATACAGTATAATGACATTCATCATTAGAAATTTGCACCTTTACATAATCTCTCTTGGTTCTTATTTTTCCCCCCTTCCCCTGCCCTCCCTTCAACCCCTCCAT
>NW_004624808.1:204569-237319 GCF_000247695.1 Heterocephalus glaber
CTTGTTTAGGTGTCTTCTCATTTTGAGTGGGGGTACTGCTGGTGCTCACCTCCTCTGTGCTGGGAGTGGTGGTGCATTGGCCCTGGAAGCCTTCTCCTCTGCACTGGGAGCGGTGGCACTTTGACCTGGAAGCCCCTCTGTGCTGGGAGTGATGGCACATTGACCCAGAAGCCCCCTCCTCTGTGCTGGGAGTGGTGGTACTTTGGCCCAGAAGCCTCCTCCTTCGCACTGGGAGAGGTGGCTCATCAAGCTGGAAGCCTCTTTATTTTCTTGATTTTTCCATTTTCTACACCTAATGTATATTCAAATCCATAGCATTCTCCATAACCTCTTTATTAAAATGCATTTAATGTAAGAATCAGTAAATTAAAAGTTGAAAAGATGGTCAACACTATTGGTAACAGGGAAAACACAAATTAAGTAACACTGAGATACTGTATCATATCCATTATACTGTAGTCACAAAATCTAGTGTAAAGACATCATATGCCAGATAGTAGATGTATAAACAATAACTCATACATTATTGGCAGAGGTGTAAAAAATATAATCAATTTGAATAGAAAGGAGGTGTTACCTTAAAAATTGGAGATATAAGGGTAAACACAATTTCCCTCCATAAAACTACTTCTAGGTTTTAGCCTCAGGGAAATCCATAACTATATCCCCAAGGAGGTATAAAAAAGAGATTTAATTGTAACACGGTTTGTAATAATGAAACACTGAACACACCTAGTGGTTCCTGAGAAACATTATTGATCCAAAGACTAGCTAATCTATATATCAATTAAAAATTGTGAATTTGAGCTGGAGATGTAATTCAGTCATGGGTCACTTGCCTAGCAGGGGTAAGGCACTGAGTTCAATCCCCAGAATTGCTAGATATTTGTGGAAATAAGGTACCAAACAGTTTTCTGTGATGAGAGAAATATTTTTACATTATGATTTTTGTGTTGATTTTGATTGAGTTAATTAATATATTTGTCAAAACTTATAAAACTATGTGTTCTATATCTCCATTCAGCAAAAAAAATTGAACATAAAAGAAATATGTTTCTGGACACACAAAAGCTGAGAACATTTGTAGCAAGTGATGTGTAATACCTTATATACTAATTCAAGTTCTTTAGTCAGAAAGAAAATGACACCAAGTGAAGTATAAAAGTAAAGGAAAATGTATAAGAAGAGCAGAAAGGGTGATACGTAGGTAACTACAAATGACTGTTGGCTGTTCAAAGGAACAAGAATAATAATGTCTTGAAATATTTGTGCTGAATATAGAAGTAAGTTATAGTATAAAAGTAGAAAATGAACAGGAAGGAGTAAATTCACATAAACTCTTTTGAGGTTCTTTTAATGTTTAAAAAGTACAAATTTTTTTAATTAGACTGTAAGAAGTCACAAATAAAGACACATATTTTACTACTAAGGAAACTGTAAAAATAACATAAGATTTTGAAGATGTAAAGTAAATAGAGAATAAAAAAAAAAATTCATTAGTCCAAAAGCTGACAGAAAAAGAAGAATCAATTGGCCAATATAAAGTGGAACAAATAAAGTAATGAGGCTTAAATTTAAGTATCTTAAAATTCCATTAAAGTAAAATAGAATAAAGGCAACAATTTAAAATAAAAGACTTTGAGACTGCTTAAAATAAGAAAGATCAGCTATTTTTTGAACAGAAGACACTTGAAATAAGATGATACATGTAGACAGAAATATGATGAATTTATACTATGCACATACCACAAGAAAACACATGAAGTTATAGTAATATCAGATAAAGTAGATATTAGGGAAAGAAATAAAGGGTCAACTTAATAAGAAGATGTAACAATCCCCAGTCTGCATGTAGCTAGTAGCATGGCTTCAAAAAATAAAAATAAAGGGCTGGGAATTTAGCTCAGTGGCACTGTGTCTGCCTCGCAAGGTCAAGGTCCTGAGTTCGATCATCAGTATCAAAAAAATAAATAAATAAAAATAAAGCCAACAATAACAAAAATATAAAGAGCAATAAACAAACCCAGAGTTATTGCTGCATCTTTTACCACGTCATATTCAATAATTGGTAAAATATAAGAACATAGAATAAAGTTAAGAAATATTACATATGAGATTTAAGTGACAAAATCAGTCCAGTATAATAGATGATAGCAAACATTGGTGAGAAAGGGTGCTGTACCTAGTAATTGAAGAGTACAGATTTTCATGTACAAATGGAATATTTATCGCATGTAAGGAGATAAAGTGTAATATTACATCACATTGCAA
Source organism: Heterocephalus glaber (assembly GCF_000247695.1). Next base: position 206,841 of record NW_004624808.1, read on the forward strand.
TAAAATATAAATAATTAATAGATTGTCTCGAAAGATCACAAATGTTTGAAGGTTGAGCAAAACCCTTCTGAATAATCAAAAGTAAAAAACAAATCCCAATGATTAACTGGAGTTCTGAGAACCTGAATGAAAAGAAAAATAGGGCATATTAAAATGTATAGATCAGCTCAATTGGTATAAAAATTTTGACAAAATTCTATACAATTTCATTATAAAACACCCAACAATCTAGGAATAAAAAGAAATTACCTCAACATGAAAAGGATCTTGTATCAAATTTCCTCAGCTAATGGCTTACTAAATGGTGAAAGGCTGCCTACTTTCCCTATAAAATCATTAACAACTCCAGGATGCCTTCTGTTACCACTTCGTTAACATGGTGTTAGGAGTTCAAGGGAGAACAATTAAGAAAGCAAAAGAAACAAAATCCATTCAAACCAGAAAAGTAAAATTATCTCTATGTGTAGATAACAAAATGCTATATGTAGAAAGTGCTAGTAACTCTACACACAATAATTCTGTTAGAACTAAGAAAACTATGCAGCAAAATTGTAAGACACATAATCAACCCCACAAAATCAGTGTGTTTTCGCACATTAAACAATGCAAAGAAAACTATTCTGTTTACAAAAACTCTTAACAAAAGAATAAAATACTAAAGAGTAATCAACCAAATTGGTGTAGGATGTGTACACTGAAGTTATCAAATGTTTGTCTTATTTTATTTTTTATTTTTTTTGGTACTGGGGATCGAACTCAGGTCCTTGCGCTTGTGCAGCAGGCGGTGAAACCACTGAGCTAACTCCCCAGCCCTGTTTGTCTTATTTTTAGCTGCTATAACACAATTCTCATGAATTAGGTAATTTCAACAACAAATCTTTGTTTCTGGAAGTTCTCGAGGTAGGGAAGTTTAAGATTAGAGTGCTGGCATATCCCCTGAGGGAGTCTCTCCCTGGTTTATAAGCATTCATCCTCTTGCTTTATCCTGCTATGGCAGAAAAAGAAAGAGCAGGACCCAAAAAGATGGATCTTGTAGTGTGTGGACTGGGCTTATATGAGGACTCCGCTATTAAAGGCTCTACCTCCAAATTCCATCATATTGGCGATCAGAGCTTCAATTCACAAATTTCAGGAGCTTACATTCATTCTACAGTGATGTAGCTAGAAGAAACTAGGGATGATATAGGTAAATGGAAAGATATTCTGATTTCATGGATTAGAAAATTTAATATTTTCAGCAGATCAATGCTAAAGTGATGTAGTGATTGGCTATAACATCCATAAAACCCTAAACACTGTATTTTACAGAAATTAGAAAATTCATCTTAAAATTTGTGCAGAATACTACACACAAGGAATGTAAACAGTATGTATTGCAGACATGTAAGAAAAGCAAAAAGGAGGGGGATCAAGAGATGGATGAGGGATGAGGGAGGGAATGGAAAGGAGGTGAAAAAGTAATTAAGGTGTATTATGCGCATGTATGGACTCCACAAAGGGAATGTAAACATTATGCACTACAGATACAGGTTAATAAAAATATAAAAATGCATACAGACTATCAAGGGACCCAGGAAATAAGCAATCAGAGCTTGAAGAAAAAGAAAGTTGAAGAATTTGTATGTCCTGATCTCTAAACTCATTTTAATGATAAAATAATAAAAAGGACATAATACTGATCTAAAGGCCAATGTGTAAGAAATAGAATAGACAGCCTAGAAATGAGCGCTCACATATATACAGATGATCAATTGATTTTCATCAAGAACACCTGCACTATTCAATGTAGGAAAAGATAGTATCTCTAAGAAATGGTCGTAGGAAAACTGAATATCCACATACAAATGTATAAAGTTGGACCCTTACTTTTTCCTATATAAAATTGTAACTCAGAGTAAGTCAATGACTTAAGAATGAGAGCTAAAAATATGAATTTGTAGATGTGCCCATAGGAACAATCTTCATGATAGAGAATTTGGTAATGAGTTCTTGCTTATGACACCAAAAGCACAGGCAATGAAGAAATTTTACTTTCTCAAAATTTAAAAAAAATGTTTGTGCATCAAACAACAATGAGGGGCATTGGCAGGCTGAAGCAGGAGGATGGCAATATTGAGCTCAGCCTGAGAAAATTAATGACTGAGTGAGAACTTGTCTCAGAATAAAAATTTAAAAAGACCAAGGATGTAGCTCAATCCAAAGGTCCTTGGTCCAATCCTCAGGACTAGAAAAAGTCATTATTGTTAAAGTTTAAAGGAACTCATAGATTGGGAAAAAATGTTAGCAAGTCATATAAATTTGATAAGCAATTGATATCCAGATAATATAAGGAACTAATACAACTGAACAGAAAGTCTGGTGAAGTATTTGTCAGAGGACTTTAATAGACATTTCTCCAAAGAAGATATGTAAATGGCCAATGAGTACATGAAAATATGTTAAATACAACTAACCATACGGAAATGTGAAGATACCACTTCACATCCATTAGGAAGGCTAGCATGAAAATAGCAATGAGAAAAAACTCAAATAAAAAAAGCCAGGGAACATAAAAAATTTTAGTGATGCTATGAAGAAATTGAGATTTTTGTGCATTGCTAGTGGGAGCATAAAATGGGTAGCCATTATTGAAAACAGTATGATAGTTCCTCAAAATTTTAAAATGATATTACCTCATGATCCAGAAACTTCCACTTCTTGATATATATACAAAATAATTGAAAGCAAGCATTCAAACAGACATTAATTTACACTCACAGCAGCATTATTTCAGAAGCATATAGCTAAAAAGTATCTATCCACAGATGAATGGATAAAAATATGATATCATGATATATATATATATATGCAATGATACATTATTTAGCCTTAGAAAGGCATGAAATTATAATATATACTATAACATGGATGAGTTTTGAAGATTTTATGTTAAATAAGAGAAGTCAGACACAAAAGGCATATATATTCATTAAAAAAAGCATATATATTCATGACCTTTATATTAGATATTTAGAATAGTCAAATTCATAGAGATAAGATGGAGAATAATTCTGTCAAAAATTGTAGGATAGGAGAATGAAGAGCTTTTGTTTAATATGTATAAAGTTTCTGCTTTGGATGATGAACTGTTCTGGAGATGAATAATGCTTGATGGCCGAACAACAAATAGGAATGTATTTTAATTTCACTGACATGAACATTTTCAAATTGGTAAAAACAGACAAATTTTGTTTACATTTTACCATAACAAAAACTTGCAGTATATGTAAGTCATGCATTTCTCCTATGGAAACTCTTTAATGTCCATGTTAGAGCATATTGAGGGTCTTAAATGCAATGCTCTAATATTCTATCTTAAGAAGCGCAGAGAAAAACAGCATATTTAACACAACAAAAGCAAATGACAATAGTATACAGCAAATATCAGTGAAACAGAAAGAAACCATAAAAGAGAGAAAACCAAAGACACAAATATTGCTTTCATTTTGAAGTTTTATAAATGTTATAAATTTTTAGTAGTACTGATTAAGAAACAAAATACATACTTCCAACATCACAGACAAAAAGGAAACATCACGATGGAACTCCAGAATATTAAAATTGCAGGAAGATGGTGGTTTAAACAATTGTACTACATTAAATTTAACAAATTATATAAAGTTTAAATCTGTACAGCTAATTCAAACTGATGTAGTAAGAAAAAGAAATTCTAAATACTACTAGATATATGACATAAAGTAAATGTGAAAGTACAGTTTTAAGATTCCTAGAGAAAACTCTACACTTCACTGGAACACAGGGTACACAAACATTTTTCTGGGTATGACTATAAAGGAATTTCTGGACAAGATTAACATTTGAATTGGTAGATTGAAAAACGCATAATTTCATTCCTTAGGTATTGCAGATGGGCCTCATCCAATTAAGACCCGAATAAAGCAAAAAAGCCTAAGTAACTGGGTCTCCGTCCTGCCTGATTTTTAGTTTTGATATATCAGTCTTTCCCGGTCTTTGGGCTTCAATGGAAACATCAGTTCTTTTTGGGCCTACAGCCTACCAAAGTTTGAAAGTTTGAACTGGAATATACACCATTAGCTCTCCTGGTTCTCAAATCTTTGGACTAAGACTGGAACTACAAATAGGCTCTTGTGTGTGTCTAGCTTATCAAGTGCAGATTTTTGTACGTGGTCTTCATAATCAATTAATAAATACATTATACATACTCTCCTCATTTAACGATCGAGTCCTATTCCTGCAACTTAGGTCCTTAAATGAATTGTTCAGTAAATGAGGATTTGTATATAATATGTACATAACAAAATTCAAAACAAACAAGTGCTCAAAGGAAGCTCCAACTTGGCGATTTTGATTTTATTTGCATACTGTATAACAGAACATAAAACTACAGCACTATACTGTACTGTAGAATCAACAAAAATTATAGTACTGTGTAAATAAGGTATGCTGTACAAAAAAAGACATTGAGGCTCTGTAAACAAGATATATAGATCTGTACAAAAAAGCTACGGGTCGTTAAGTCCAAATAGTAATCCTTGCTCATAAGTTTGAACAATTGTTAAACAGGTAGGTTGTTACACGAGGAATATTTGTAATCTCCATCTCTCTCTTTTTGCTCTGTGTGTGTGTGTGTGTGTGTGTGTGTGTGTGTTTTATTGGTTCTATTTCTTGGAAGAGCCACATATATGCAGATTTTGGTACTGAGATGTTGAGATGCAGGGTATTGCTGTAATGTTGCCATCTGAACCAAGTTGATGTCTCACAAGGCCAAAGAATGAAGTTGTGGACAAAGGAGGCAGTTAAGAGGAATGTGTATTAGAAATATTGGGAGAAGGGAAAGATCCCAATAGCAAGGAGTGGGCCTTAAAAGGGTTGCCAGGGGGGCTCATGTCTAGGGTCTTTTATATCTAACTAGTGAGGTCTGGCCCTGATGTGTATAAGGTGAGTTTAGCCTATAGAATTTGGGTATAGACTATCCACCCTTTAATATGACCTACAGAGGATCATAGCATGTAGTGTCCATGACACTCTTTGGCCAGTCAGGAGTTTCACCGTGTAATTATGGAGAACAAAGTTAAATGGTGGAAGGGGCTGGTTACAGTGTTCACATCCCTGTGCTTGTTTTCTTATATTCCTGAGTTTAATGATCCATATGGTTTTCGTTAACCCTTAACCGTATACCTGGAGTTTTGTCTATAAGGCTGACTAGCCCAACTCCATCTTACAACCTGTCCCTTGCTAATTGCATATTTATAAGCTAAGTAGCTAAACTATTTCTTACAATAACTAATACATAAATACACGGAAGTACCTTTGGAATTAGGGACATAACATGTTGAGGCTGGAAATTCCTGAGCTGTGTGTTAAAAATATGGACATTAAGGGCAAGTCTATTGAAGAATCACCTAAAAATGAGCAATCTATTATTGGAAACTAGAGAAAAATTGATCCTTGTTATGAACTGGCAAATATCTATGTTCTAATGCTGTGAAGTGTGGCACTTGTGAGCAATTAAACTGGGTTTAGCTGAGTAGATGTGAGTGTGTGTGTGTGTGTGTGTGCTCGGACTTGAACCCAGGGCATTATACATGCTAGGCAAGCACTCTATCACTCACCTACAGCCCCAGCTAACTGAGTAGATTTTTAAGGAAGTCTAATGATAGGGTCAGATAAAAGGAAATAAAAATAGCCCACCCAGGTTAAGAGCTAATTCAAATTGAGAGATGCAAAGTTAAACACAAGGATAAATGTACAATAAAAAAAGAAGATAAGTACTTTTCCTCCCAGGGAGAAAATAAGCTATATTAGTTGACAGTCCCTCTCTACCTCTGGAGCTGGACTGGAGAAAAACTTAAAAATAGAAGATGACCGGTTTTTATTTGAACTCTTTTGAACGCATCTCCTTTAAAACAAGCCCCCATGCTCTGCTTCTCTGCACAAGGCTAAGACAAAGTTGAACTTTCCCCTCTTGGTGGGTATTCGCCAAGAACTTTTTTCTTATTATTATTTCTAATAAACACTCTTCTAAATTCCCCCTTTTGTCTTTGAAATTTATTCTTCCACTTTGAGAGACAAAGAACTCGATTTTATACAAAATTAAGTGTGTTGATAGGAGCCAAAACTTGAAAGGTTTGGAAAATTCTTAGTCAATATTTCAAAAAACAGAAAAGGTTTTTTTTTTTTTTTCTGAATACAGCACTAATAGTGTGAATGAATTGTCATTTGAAAAGTTTAGTGTGGGTGTAATCCATGCATTGGAACAATCATCTCAGCAGAAGCTCAGAACAGGGATGGGATCACACTATTAGAAACCCTGCTGGCTGGGACTAAAGGAAGCAGAACACAGGAAAAGATGAAAGAAGGCTGCAAAAATATTTTATCCTGCAACAAAAGCAATGAAAGAATTCTGATGTTTGGAGATCATCAGAACTGCCACTCCCACTACTGTCCTAAAGAGGCAAATCCACTTCCTCCTTGGTTTCAGAGGCCAGGGTCCTCAGAGAGAGACTCTTGAGCAGGGCTGCCCCACTGAGTCAAGGGGTGGGGTCACTCAGCAGACACATACGGGCAAGACTTCCACCCCAGTGGACCTGGAGCCCAGACAATCTCATTAGGATTGTTTTCCAGGCTTAAAATCTATTGGAATGTATTTTGCTAAGTTTTATACTTGCTTAAGACCTATCACTCCTTCCTGCCCTCCTATTTCTCCCTTTTGGAGTGAGACTATCTAGTCTATATGTGCCTCACCACTGGATTTTGGAAGTACATAACTTGGCTGCTTTCACAAGTTCACAGATAGAGATCAATGTGCCTCCACATGCATCCTACCTACAGACTCAGCCACAGAAAACTTAGAAGAAATTTAGAAGAGACTTTGGGCTTTAGATATTAGAGTTCACTTTGTAATGCATTAAGATTTCAGGATATTTGGATAGAATAAACATATTCTTGGATTTGAAAAGAACATGAATTAAGGATGTAGGAGATAGGAATTCCATGGGCTGAACTGTGTGCACTTAAAATTCTTATGATGAAGTCCAAAATATCAACATCATGTTGCTCACAATCAAGGCCTTTGGGAGAAAGTTGGTATAGATGAGGTAAGAATGGAGGACCCCTCATCATGGGATTCTTCACTGTGACTTTTAAGTGGAATTGTCACGTTAATTGGCTTAAGAGCTGCCTAGGGTTTAGTAAAGCACACTTCTGGTGTGTCCGGATGGGTAGTGTAGGCGTTAGCATGCATAATCGATCCAGTCCCTGGCTTTCTTCTCCTTCAGTCTTTGCAACCCATATTGTTTCCTGGCCACCATGAAATGAGCAGCTTTGCTCCACCACATCCTTCAACCATGATGGTCCTGCCTTGGAGCCCACTGATTGGGGACTGAATCCTCTCGAAATTACTGGATAGAGGTCACATGGGGCTTCTTTAAAGATTTTTGGTCCCAGAAAAGAACTGGACAAGACACACAGAAAAGGCAACAAAAGTGTACATTTATTTAAGGTGGAAAAGAAGTACCCTGTGTAGGGTGGCAGCAGGCTGGTGAAAAGGCTTCCAGAAGCCCTGAGGACAAGTGGAAAGGGGTCTTTTGTATTCAAAATTCCTGGGTTGCCTTCCCCCTTCATGTAAGTAAGGTAGTGGGACATTTGTTCTATGAAAAACTCACTTGTCTTGGTGCCAAACTTAAACTGCCCTATAAAAGGGCATGCTTGGCTTCCTGCCAGAAGTAAATGAAGGACTAGGAGCAGTAGGTTTTGATTGGTTGTGCCCACATGCAAATGAAGGACTGAAAATAACATTTTTCTGATTGGTCCACAGTGCTCAGTCTTAAGCCTGGCATCACTTTGCATTCTGTGTTCCTTGCATGTCCTCTTTTTCTAGGAAATACCTCACTCAACTTGTTAGCCTTGGCTTTTATGACTTTTGACGCATTTTGTCCAGTTAAGAGTGGTTGGGTTTTTTGTGTGTTTACTGTTGGTCCACCGGGGTGTGGGTAATGGGAAGTCCAGACTGATGGATCGTCAGAGGTGGGGCTCCCTGGGTGTGTTGAGGCCTGAATATTTCTCCTGGTCCATAATGAGATGCATGAGGTGCAGTCCATTTGCATGAACAGGTAACAGCTCTTTGGGCCAGGGGTTACTTTTGGATATTTAGTTTTAGAGACTGTGCCTGTGCTACACTAGAGACTTCCTCTTTGTGGTCTTGGCGCTCTGTTTCCTCCTAGTTAAAGAGGGGCTGAGCTCTCTCTGAGAGGTTTTTCTTGGAAGAAAGAGGGGTGGCTTATGGGGGACAGGTCCCTCACCCTGTTTCCCTGCCTCAAAACTGAAAGCCAAATACACTTCTATTCTTTTAAGTTGTGAGTGTAAGGTACATGTTCCCAGCAACAGGAAAGCTAACCACTGCTGTGCCCTTACAAGAAGGTGAGCTAAAGAGCTCGCTGGAGTTCTCTCCCAATCACCTAAAGACTTAGCAAGAACACAGCCACCCACAAGCCAGGAAGGGACCTATCAACAGACACTGACCATACTGACACAGAGATTTGGAACTTTTTGTCTCCACAACTATAAGAAAATAAATTTCTGGCATCTAAACCACTCACTCTATGGTATTTTTTTAAAGTAGCCTGAGGTGCAAAGACACAATATGAACCAATTACCACAAAAATGAGTGTTTATATAGAACAAAATACTTATGCCAGAAGGTTCATTTCCCATTTATTTATAATAGCCACAAACCAGAAAGAACTAAAAAGTATACCAAACAGTGAATGATTTCAGTTACATTCATATGAAAAGATATTACTGAGCAATGAACAAGAATAGACTACTCTTACATGTCATAAACAAGACAGATGGAACTTAAAGTCTTAATATTGAAAGAAAGATACAAGACTCAAAAAATAACTTAGTATCTGGCTCCATATATGTGAAAGAGCAAAGCAACTAGGCTATCTTGATGGAGTTCAGAATGGTGGTTAATTTGGGGAAGTATTAGTTAGAAGAAAGGCATGAAAGACCCTTCTGAGTTGTTGCAAACATTCTGTGTCTTGATGTTTATGATAGATGTACATACAAGGACAACTAGCATCTATGCACATTGCTCTAGGTATGTTTAATCCAACAATAAGGAAACTAAAGTCACAAAGCACCTTTCAGGTTCCACCTGTCCCAAGCCAGTAACTTATTTCATACTAACCAGTTCCATTTTCCCACTGGGACCTGGGAGCGTGAATGTGTACGCTCAGCCCGTAGCACAGCCTTTGCTCTAGAGACCTGAGTGCTCAACATTTGCTACATGAGCTGAGAATGCAAGTGCTGCTTTGTCACCTTCTTAGCTTCCCACCCTGAAGGACCAGGGCTCCATGTGCCCTCAGGTTTTCTGAAGCAAATCCCAGGGAATGGGGAGAAGTAGCCTGAGGGTGGAGGGGCAGCACAATGAGGAGGCAAACAAGGAACCATGGATGGAAGGGACCTTGATCTCCCTTGCACTGGTTGGATGTACCAGCCATTGCTGCTTAGATGGTGCTGGTCGTGGCAGAAGAACTCCTGGGGGAGATGAAGGCCACAATGAGGAGGCTACTGCAGCAGACCTCCTTCCTGTCTGGGAAATCGTCTCCTCAGCATGTCATTCCCTTTCTCATAGGGATTAACTCTCATATTTTTCTGTAATATAGCGAAGGAGGCAGGTACACTGGAAAAAATGCATAGAAACATCATGTTCATTAGCAGACCTCTGAGGAGGTGTGGAAAGTCCGCATTAGGCAAGAAGGGGGCCCTGATTTCAGGAATCCCTCACTGGTAGCTGTGCTCCCTAAGTGCACACTGAAGTTTTTTCTGAGCTTTGAGGGGTTGGTGTGACTGATGCCCTCAAACCTTTTTCAGAGTAGACCATGGAAGACGGAGGGTTGGGCAGTGTTCAGTAGGGCCAAGGAGGGGACGTGGCATCCTCTGAACCCTTCTCCTCTCCTGTCATCGGGCGCCTGCGCAGGTGCACAGGTGACTTTCCTGATTAGAAGTTGGAGTGAGGCTCTCCATGAGAGTGGCTGGGGGTGAGAGGCCCCAAAGGCAGTGGGGTGTGGGTCTCACGGTTTGTTTTATTCTCCCAGAGTTGAAGCTCATGTGTCAACAGGTAGCAGGGAGAGGAGAGTAAATCAGTCCTGCTCATGCACCAAAGACTTGGGGCCACTCCAAAGCAGAGGTACACCCTCCCGTGGGGGAATGATAGAAGTTGTGTGGGGAGAACTGAGCAGGGCTTTCCCCCCCAGGGCCCCAGGGGCATCTGATCCCTGAGCTCTCCACCGCAGGGAGCTGAGTCCTCTGCCTCCCCTTGCTGCTTCCTCAGGGCCTGTGTTGCTTTAGGATGGTGTGGTGCTCAGGTGGATGGATCTGGAGTAGGAACTCCAAAGCCTGGAGGTCAGGAGGCTGCACTGACTGACTGCTCTTTACAAGTTGAATTAAGACAAAGGCCACCCACTTTTCTATCCAGGACTACCCTACAGTGCAGTGCACCAGGCAGGGATTGTCCCGCCCTGGGGAAGGAACGGGGAAGCCTTTCCTCTCAGACTGTACCCGGACAGGGGAGGGACACTCTTTCTGGGGAGGGTTGGGGAGCACAGCAGGTTGTTGACCAGCTTGTTGGAGAAACTCTGATGCCCACGTAGTCTGTGAGCAGCTGCACACTGGCCTCTGCTGTCACCGTGTGAACAAGATGGAGTGACAGGGCAGTGGGGACAGTTCCCAAGACCGCTGACCTTTCTGCCTGGGCAGCCAAAGGACCTGTCTGGGGGAAAAGGTAGTTTGGTGATAGCTTTGATGGTAGCCAGTTTCCTCTGAAGCTTTCATTCCTTCCCTGTTCCCAAAGCAACCATAGGACCTTTCCTGACGAATCACACTGGTTTTCTATGGTGCAGACTGGAATGCTTGACTCAGAACTTCCTAATTTTCTGAGGTACCAGGTAAGAGTGAGTCAGGGGTGGGAAGAGATGGAGGCATGTGATCCCTCCCCATGTGTCAAAGCCATCACCTGAGAAGTATATGTGGAGTCAGGTAATAGCAAGCTACTGAGGCCCCGCCCGATTCCAACCCCAGTGTGCAGTTAGAGAAATGAGGCACACAGCTCAGGACAATATTTGTTAATGAAGACATTAAAGGTGCTTCATTCCAGGAGTACAGATTATTCATAATCTGTGTCCAAGAGCCCCCATCAATTAGCACTGTAAACTGTGAAGTTTCAATTTTGCAGTCAGGACAGAGAAATTTCAGGTCAGCTAAAATCAAAGTACTCCTAGTGGTTGGAAGGGTTGTGATAATAATGGTTCCTGGTGAATCCTGTGTCCTGATGAGCAGAGCTTTTTGCAAAGAGAGCTTTTCTTCCTTTCCATCAGGGTTGGAGTTTCTTTCTCCACGCAGGGATCCTGGGCTGGCTTTGTAACTCATTTGGATCCAATCATTATTTCAGATGTGACATTGCTCGCCTTCTGACTAAGATGAGCCATGTAAAATGCCTTGCAGTATCTGCCTTTGCTCTTTTGGAAGCTTGAGCTCAGCATGCTGGGAGGGTTTTAGGAGTGAGAGGTCGAGGGGTGGTAGCGGCCCAGCCAGCCTGGCTGCTTCTGTCATTGCAGCTAGAAACTGGCCCTCAGGAGAGGACATCTTACCCCCCGCTCCGTCGTCTCTCCCCCAGTCCTGGGTCAGCTGAGTGTGATAGCATGAGCGAGCTCAGGAGAGACCAGGGAAAGAAAGTACCAGTTAACTCACACAGTCATAGAAAGTCATAACACAAGGAACTGGGGTTCAGGATGTTCTCAGCCATGGGTTAAGTGTGGGCTTTGGTGTCCTTCAGCCTTCTGTGTCCTCCTGATGTGAGGCTGTTTATTTGGATCATAGAGTTAAGCAACTTTCTCAATTTCTCTCAATCTTGTTTGTCTTCAAACTTGTAAGAACTGCCTTCTTCAGCTTTCAAGTTGATTACATAAGGTAATAGCTGTGTTCTTAACCAGCAATCTGTCATGGAACAATGTCTAAAGGCAAAGAAAAAGACTAAAATGGTGCATTTTAATGCATGTGAAAGGAAGTAGACAAGGTTTAAAAACACCTACAATACAGGTTAACAGTGTTAATATGAAAAGGTAACTCACGAGTCATCAGAAAAAAATGGTCATTGTATGATAGAATCAAAATTGCACATAAACTCATGTTTCAAAAACATTGTCTAGGTTTCCAAATACCGTTATGAAGTTCTCTTGATAAGTTGCATGGAATAATGTAAAGAGAATTGCATATGCATTTTGTCTTCAGTTTACAAGTAAGCCAAGTAAATGTATGGAAAGGTCTACATTTAAATTTTAATTAGGATTCTTTAGTGCTATTGTGTTCCTGCTTTACAGGTGTGAATATATTTCTTGTGTTCCTGTTTATATTTTCCTCAGTGTTCTACTGGGAATATAAATTATTCCTCATGGTCAGGAAAAGTAGATGGGTCAATAAAAATGTTCCTTTCTTGTTCGCAGTTCTGAGGTAAGAACAACTGGGAAGTGTGTAAAGTATGTTGGAATGATTCCTGTCCTTCTGGCCTTGAACCTCTATCCACAGCATGCTATGTTAGACTTCGCTTTTCCTTGTTCCTGACTCCAAACCTTGCTACATATTAACTTTTTGGAAATCACAAAGATATTTTAGCATATTCACCTTAACCATGTGATAGCACTACATTATTTGAAGAAGTTTCTAGAGAGAATACATAATCCCTAAATACTGGCTAGAGTTGTGAGGCTTGTAGAGGCTTCTGTATGTTTTGTTTATAGTGATTGAGGATTATACACAATATCTTAGTACATTTTTCTCCAAGTACCATGTAGGTTCCTCTTTATAAATCTTTGAAGTTCTGGAGATAGAACCCAGCACCTCAAGTATGCTAGGCAAGTGCTCTACCAATGAGTCACTTTCCCACACTGCCCTTTCAACTCTTGTGGCTGTATCAGTTTAGCCATTTAAACCACCCAAATTTTATCTCTACATAAATATCATTTATTTTCTCTCCATCAGTTTGTAGTTTAACCAGAATATCTTGATCTAAGCTGAACTCAGCTACAAGTACATCTGGTTGAAGTGCGTGTCATCTGGCTTGTGAGTCCAAGAGGTAGGCCTACATGTCCCGGGATCAAAGCTGGCATAACGTGGATTTCCCTTCAGTCTGTTAGCTTATTAAAGTCATGTAGCCAAAGTCAGCATTAAGGGATGGAGAAATCCTACTCAACGTGAAGGTGCACTGCAAATTTTCCTACACTACTAAGCAAATGTAAGCAAATGGGCACAGTGAAGGATGAAATCCTGGGGACTGGAATAGATCTAATATAAGAATCTCATCCCTATTTGTCCCACTCAAATAGATGTATAGACTTACTCATTTTGAATTATTAAAATAACTTTTAATAAATAAATTTTATAATCTTCAAGCTAAAATATGATCAATACTGCATCTATAATTATAATTATAATCATCTTCTGTATGCCAAATGATGCATCCATTATATCAATTAACTCAATAACCTTTTGAGGAAGTTATTACTATTCTTTTAGAAAAGAGGACATTTTATTGGTAATATGATTAAGTAATTTTCCAAAAATACTATAGCTATTGAGGGCCTAATATAGCCTTTTAAGCCATGTCTGGCTCTTTCTAAGTCCAGTTGTCTTTCTCAATGGAATAAATTGTCATTAAGCCAATTTCTTTTAATTTGGTCTTTTTGAAGTAAATATTATATTTACTAAATCATATTTTCTTAAATTTTGTGTTGGATTAAATATGTAAAACATTAGCAGACATCATTCGCTTTCATATTTGTACCCCATTGCTCATTCTGCCCTCACTGCATATGTTGCAGGCTTTTCCATGCTGAGAATGACATTATTGGTTGAGGAAAAAATTACAAACAACTATAAAGCTACTGAGTACTTCTCATATGTCCTTGTGGTCTCATTCTTGTTTACATGTGTGTAGGGAATACAGAAGCAGAGTTGTCCCTATTCCTACAATTTCAGGTACAATTGGGAAAATAATGGGCTTTGTGTATGTGAATCCCACACGCAATTTTGAAAAATTACTCCCTTGTCCGTATTTTGCCAAAACTAAAATGAGATGCTCAGGGTACATATTCATTGTGTTTAACATCTGGTCAGTTTCTTATGCTGCCTCTTATTTCAATAAAATTTTTGGAATATTTCCAAATGCAGTCACATCAATTCCCAGAATCCATGTAATAGTTTACTTAGAACTGCAGGATCTAAAGATTAAAATGAGAAGTAGTATGTAAGCAAAACATTATTACAATGGTGGCTGGTAGCAGGATCTGTGGCATTGCAAACTAGTCTATTATTTTAATCACAGTGTGACCATTTATTTAATTCCCTTCTTCCTGTGAGGAAATGCGCTCCAACCCATTTATTGATGCTTATACCACATGAGTCACTATGCTAAGCATTGGAGAAATACATGATTAAATGTGATCTTTGCCCTTGAGGAACTCATAAGAAAAGCGAGCCATCATAGACGCTCTTACAAGGATAACTGCAATCAGAGCTATAACAAAGGTGTAAAATGAATTCTTAGAAGCCTAAACAAACAAGACATGGTGAGGTGTAATGAGCTATCTTTTGAGGCCTGAGGAAGATTTTGATATAATAGGGATAATAAACATTCATGGGTGAGTGAACAGCAAAAACGAACTTACTCAAAAAGATGAAGGTAAAGAAAACTGTGTGGGCACAGGATCATGGTACAAATGCAAGGGATATAAAGTGTTTAGAAAGTGATTAAAAAAGGAAAGTAGTAAAGTGGTTCAAGAGTGGAGAGTTAAGCATCTTACTAATAATGTGAACTCTATCTTTGATATCAGGAGGCTCTGACTATTATTTTGTTTTGCTCACACTCACAATTAAAACAACTGAATATATGCAGTCAATGTCAAAATATGAATACTTCCCAATAAAATAAAATTGTCCCTCAGTATCCCAGGAGATAAGTTTCAGGATCCCTGCATATACCTAACCAGAGTATGCTCATGTCCCCTACATAAAATGGCACAGTATTTACACATAACCTGTGCGTATCCTCCCAGATACACTAAAGCATCTCTTTATTATTTAAAAACCTAATAAGTGAGAATGTTAAGTAAATAGTTGTTATGTTGTATTGTTTAGGGAATAACAATGAGAAAAAAGTCTGCACGTGTTCATTACAGGCACTTTTAAAAAAATACTTTTGCAGTACAGTTCATTAAATCCATGGGTACAGAACCCAGTGATACAAAGGGCTACTGTACATTCATGAACTACAAAGGAATTGTATTACTAAACACCTACAGAAATCGATTTTGCAAAGTTAAGAGGAAATAAACCATTTAAAGATCAATAATATGCCAAATTTACTTTTTCATAATGAGAATAACTTGAGACAACAATTAGACTTCATTATTATTACATTTTGAATTATTCTTGAATGATCTTTAATGCAATTCAAAACAATAGTGCAAATTTCAGTTCTAAATGTTTGTTATGCAGACTGAATTATTTGAAAAAGTAACTATATGTGGATCTATCTGAAAGAAACATATCACAGCATACATTTTCAACACTTGATATCAATTATGCAAATTATATTGCTCACACCAAATTGCTACCTATTTTCTCAGATGAAAATAATGGTAATTAGAAGTTATATTTTTATATTTAACAAATGTATTCCTAAGACATTGGGTGATTTGTTTAGAATATAAAACAGTAAAAAATTATCTTTAATATAGACAGTTAATAGAAGTTTTACAAACAACATATTTATATAATTTTGAAAGAAGAAATATAAATTACACGGTGATGAAAACAATTCAAACACCCATCTTTGAAAAGTTCTCTCAATAGAATAAATTTCTATCAAAAGGCCTTCATGTTTTCTTCACTATTAAAATGGTAATATATCACTTCACTCTAGAAATTCAAATTAGTTGGAGGTTCTGATAGGAAGGAGATGTGTTGGTTCTGACATTTTGTCAACTTTTTTTATTTGTGCTTTAAAATTGCTGTTATAGATCATACGTGGCCTATGTCTATTAAAAGTTTTATATTATTTGTCCACTGTATGACAAGATAATTCTTATTAGATAAAATAATATGAAAATATAGTTACCTGAACATAAGCCCAAAGCAATGTGTAACATTGTGTTGACATGAAACCACAGAGTGAAATTTATGGAGATAACATTTTTCCCTAAGGATATCTTGACACCCATAAACATGTATAATAAAGATATTTGTATAGTGACATAGATTATTACCAATGACCATACTAAATATAAATAATACTTGTTTATTCTACTTTAAAATTAATATCCATGTATATGTACATAGATTTTTTCTAACATTTTCATGCACCCTTGTATTTTTGGAGGAAGTACCATTTGACTCAACAAAACCTAAGATCCCACAATCAAAAACACTTTACAAAGGTGAGATTGGTCATATGAATACTGCAAGATTTATCAAGTCATTGATATTAGTACTTTCTATAGACACTGTTTTGTTAGTGCTTTGTTGCAAAAGAAAGAACAAATTATTAAGACTTATCTAAAGCCCAAGTCCAACCTTCTCTGTATCCATTTTTAGATAGGCTTAGTCTCCCTTGGAAAATTATGTGGTATAAGAAAATAAAAAAAGTACCTTACATCAGTGAGTGCTTATTGATCTAGCAAGAGTTAATACAATGAAAGTGGGAAGGAGAACATTATGTGAAGTCAGTAACAGGAACCATTCAGTAATACTATGGAAATTTATTTCAGCTCCATGAATATAATGACACAACCATATTTTTAGACAAATATTTTTCAGAGGAAGGGAAAATACATGTGATTGTGTGTGGATCAGAAGGCTAAAATTATGCGAAACAGTTGCAGGCCATATAGGTTTTCCAAATTGAAATAATATAATTAATAAACAATGTTTTGGAGACTGAGACAGAGGTTTTTGATCATATTTGGCCAGGTAATCCAGAAATATTTAGAGTCTTCCAATGGAAAGAGAAAACTTGGAATACTTTCTTCATGCACTCAAAGAGATTATAGTAAATGGGATTAACGAACTTGTACATATTATTACAAATGCTGAATTATGAGTGACACTCACCTCTAACTAGTTAGAAAGTGATTTCATATAAGTTTTTACAAAATAAGTGGTGTGGATCTTTAAAATAATAGAAACTTACAGTTCAGTGAGCTTTCCTGCACCAGACAAGTGGCGCCCCCCACACCTGCAAAGGTGAAAAATCCTCCACAAGATCCTCGCAAGCAAAATTCAGCAAATCATCATAAAGATGATATATCATGACCAAGTAGGCTTCATCCCAGGGATGCAAGGATGATTCAACATACACAAATCAATAAAAGTATTGCACCACTAAACAGAAACAAAGACAAAAATCACACGATCATCTCAACAGATGAAGAAAAATCCAATAACTGTTCACAATAAAAACACTGAGAAAAGAGCTACAGAAAGACCTCACCTCAATCTGATAAAAGCCATTTATGACAAACCTACTGCTAATATCAAATGAGGAAATCTGTCTCTCTAAAATCAGGAACAAGATAAGGATGTTAATTATCATTCACCTCTAAACTATCTCTAAACTCTCACACCCTTCAAAATAAAAGACCCAATCAAAACACCAGCAAGAGAAATGAATAGATACTTCACTGCAGTTGAAATACAAATGGCCAATAAATGCATTAAGAAATTCTCAACATCACTGGCCATTAGAGAAATGCAAATTGAAACAATGCTGAGATTCCATATTACCACAGACAGAATGGCTATCGTTTTAAAATAAAATAAAAAAATGCTGGCAAGGCTGCAGGGAAAAAGAAATACTTCTATATTGCTGGTAGGAATGTAAACTAGTATAACCACTATGGAAATCGGTATGGAGATTTCTCAAACATGTAAAACTAGAAATTCTATTTGACCCACCTATTCTCCTCTCAGGTATCTTCCTGAAAGAGACATCGTATTAGAGTATTTTCCTGAAAAACATCATATTACAGTGATACATGGATGCCCATGTTTATAAAGGCATAATTCGTAATAGCTAAATCTTGGAAACCATCTATATATTAACAGATTAATGGATAAAGAAAATGTGGTATCTATACTACTGTGGTGTAAAAACAGATAAATTTGAGTCATTTGTAGGAAAATAGATGTCCTTTGGGACCATAATGTTAATTGAAATAAATCAGACACACGAGTTTAAATGTCACATGATTTCTTTTCTATGAGAAATCAAAATTATAAATAAAGAGCAAAATAAAAGATAGATAGCAGGGATTAGGGAGATGGATCTTTATCAAATGTGAAGGGGATCAAGAGATGGAGGGAGGGAGGAGGGCTGGTAGGGAGGGGGTGTGAAAAGGAATTATATACTGGTACCAACTCCATACAAGGAATGTAATCATTATGTACTGCAAACTTGTACTAATGAAAATTGAAAAACAAAAGAAACTTACATAATATAAATGGAAAGTGCAGAATTCTGGATATGGAGAAGATAAATGATATTTAAGGACATGATTGTGTTTAACTTATTAAAAGGACCTGGTGTGTTCCTCAAATGGTTTGATGTCTGGTGTGATTGAAACATAAGCATATCTGTATGAATAAGTATAGATATTACAACTACAGAGATTGTTGTGATCTAGACTTTGGACAGCCTTGTAGATTAACCCAAAGTTTTCCTAACTTATCCCATAGTCTACCTCTAGGAAAAGTCCCTGGCTTGACTTATAACAGGTAGGTACTGTGCATAATGGTTAATAATGGTGCTCACTCAGATATTGCCTTCAATTAGCATTATTATTATGATTGACATTCTGCCTAGTTCTTGACCCTGGATTGTATTTTCTTTCTTTCTAAGTATTAGGTAAATTGTTTATGAGACTATAAAAATCAGAAACAGAATTAAAAGCATTTCCAGTGGCATTCTCAGTCATCACTCTCAGATTCTCCTGTCACTAAGACATAATACCTCTGGTGTTCATCTAGCGCTGATGTCTGTTAAGCAGCATGGTATAAAGGAGATATTGGCAACAGACAGACATGTTGACATTCTTTGCCTTTTACATACTAGCAGTGATAAAGAACTTTACATATCCAGCCTTATTTTCTTTACATATGAAATTAATGTAATAATACTGATACTATACTACTGCCTGCTTGGTTGCTTCTTCTGGGATGATGAAACCACTGTATCCTCTAATAGGTTAGTTACTCCACCTCACTCAATATGTACACTTTGAAAAATATTGCATATTGTACTCAGCACATGTTAGATTTTGTTACAACTTTCATTTGTTATGACTCATTTGAATCTCATAATCTTTTCAAGGTATGAGTTAGAGGTAGAGCCAGAAAAGATGAAGCCATATCCCTGGCTACAAATGCTTGTACAAGGTACAAGTAGTTAGATAAACAGATTCTTGTGAATTTGAAATATACTCTAAAAGTTGGTCTGCCTTTAGATAGATTAACAGGTCACCTCAATATATGGGTGTAGCTTGTCATCATATTTTGTGTCTGGTGCCTTTGAAAGCAGAAATATGCCAGAGAGAGAGAGAGAGAGAGAGAGAGAGAGAGAGAGAGAGAGAGAGAGAACTGGGAATAGAGAGAAGGGTAGAATGATAACTTGTAAAGTATAGGGGTGTTTCAATTTGTTTCCAGTCCCTGAAGCTTTTTATCTGTGTTCTTCCATTTTGTGATCCATAATTCACCCAATGTCTTTGTATTTAGTGCCTCTGTTCAGCTCAAATCAAACCTAACAAGCTTCCATTGTTAAAAAATTAAAAAAATAAATTGTGATGGTATAGATGGTCTGTATTTCTTATCAGGAATTCAAACTATGTCCCTTTAAAAAATTTATTTTTAACTGATATACAGAAACATTAAAACTTATACATATTAATGGGGTAGGTACCATGTGATGTTTCAATATATGTGTACATTGTATATAATTTAAATCAGATTAAACATATTTCCTCAGACATTTATCATTTCTTTATGAAAAATATCAAAATCCATGTTTCTAACTTTGTGAAATATTCAGTGCACAAGTATTGTCTATAGTCACTTTAATATGCAATAGCACACCAGAACTTCTTGCACCTACATAACTGGAAGTTAGTAACATTATAAATTTCTATGTTTTTATACAGTCTTGTGCCTTAGACCTAGGTTATCAGTTAAATTAATACACAGATACAGAGGTAATGCATTTAATATAAGTGTTCATCGTCACTGTGCATTACAAATGTTACATGTTTAATGTATATCATAATCAAATATCATTGGACAATCATAGAAGTTTTAAAATATATTTTTATTCAAGGGCAATTAAAATCTAATTTATTCATAATTCACCCAGTCAAATCACTTTCTTTGACTAAGATAATTAGTGTTGATTCTTTTTGTTTTGTTTTGTTTTGTTCTGAGGCAGGGTCTCCCTTTGTAGTTCAGGCTGGCCCTGAACTCACTATGTAGCCCAGACCAGCCTCGAACTCACAGCGATCCTCCTGCCTCAGTCTCCCAATTGTGTTGATTCTTTAAGGAGGAAATTCTGAGACTAAGTGTTCTCAAAAAACACTGATTACATATTATTTGTATTGAATTCTGGTTCTAATAGCTATATAGCAAGGCTTAAAATAGTGCGATCCATAATTTCTTTATTTCGATGATCTTCTACAAATGAGGCTGACAATATTCAACCTGAAATACCTAGCTTCATAACAGAAGCACATGAGCTAAAATGTAGTGGTGAGCAAAGACTACTTCCTCAACACCATCTCTCTCCTTTATCCTCACACATAGAGTTAAAATAACAAAAAAAAGAGAGAAATAAAGAACCACTAAATGTGTATTCACAGTTTGTTTTTGAAAAGAAACAGATGATATTTTATGACTACATCATCTGAGACCTATCAGACTGCTATTGTAGATCACACTTGATTTTTCTGGTTTTTGAGCTTTAGCATCTACCAGCTTGATGCTGACAATTTTGTATCCAACTGTGTAGACTTCGATTGTCCACAGATCTATAAAATTGCAGTGTCATTAGGCAGCAAGCAAAACTATTTCCTTTGGAAGACCAACAGAAGGTAGGGAAAAGAACCCTGGGTTATGGCCTCTGGAAAGAATGGGCTTTATATTGCTGATACATAAGGGATTCCTCAACATTGACAGATTTGAATTGAGGAGCACATATTCCTTTGTGATATGCCATAACACATTTCCAGTGTCTGATTTATATTTATTTCAACTTAACTTTTCATAGAAAGGCTCAATTTTAAAATAAAATATTAAAGCCTTCTAAAACAAATGTGTCTTTTTTAGGATAATTTTGAAAAGTTGTTACTTAATTTGAATAACTACTTTATTAATGGAACACTGTAGGACAGATAGACAAGTATTTGTATTTTCTTTCCTCAAGTATTTGACAGTTATATAGAGGTGAAGAGAAAGAGTAGAGGAAAATAAATAAGAGAAATGTGAGATAATTATTAGGTAATTAGCATGTTAGGAAGTATATGTGATATATAACATGACAACCAGGCATGTTATAAGACCTAAAATGAGTCGTGGAAAGAAATGTGGCATGAAGATTGTTTCAAATAGAGCAGAGTGAGCAAAAATGGAGAATCATAATGTCATAGGCTATATTACTATAGATTGTGTTTATGGCATGACAAGGAATCAGGTCTGGTCTAAAGGAGAAGTTACCCAACATCACATGAGAATGAATTAAAGGGAACACTAATTACATATGCGTGTCTACCACACTGCATGCCAGGCACCAAATCACAGACTTCTGTGCTCAGGAAACTAGTTTAAGGATGCTTCAGGAATGCCATGGATTCATAGAGGTATCTTCACTGCATGTTTCCACATATACTAGTTTGGTGACTCAACCCAGAGAGTCAGTCACCTGTGTTGGTGTGTAAAACAGTTGGATTTCCACAGTGCAGCAATGTTTAAAACAAGTATCTTTTAATTATGTGTAAAATGGGGAGCTCAGCTGGATCAGTATTATGTTTGCCTTGGGATTCAAATATGCCAGGGCACATGTGGAAGATTGGTGAGAAAAGCCCCAGGGTCTATTTTCAGGATAGACTGAGTCACTTGTTGGAAAAGAAAACTCATTTTGAGTGAACAAGATGTCAAGCCTGCAAGGTATTAATTCCTTAGTCATCAAAGAGAAGGATGCTTCTCAGTACAATTTGGTCTCTATTTCTCATTCCCTTGACCCACCTTAAGATTTTTTTTTTATGCCCAATTTCCTAGTGAAAGAGAGGCACTGAATATCTGTCTAATTCAAAACTCTGTGATGTGTCACAGTACAAGGATGAACTGCTGTGGAATATTGTGACTCAAGGAAGGGATAAAAGATCTTATCTATAGATGTTCCTTGTGACATTGTGATAGAACAATTACAAAGCTATGAAATGCTGAATAAAGCTCTAATGTTTAGAAATAGCTTCAGAAACATGTAACCTGTCTTTGTCAAGGGTTCACAATTAAAGGATTACTATATATCAGGGTCTTTCAAATGGGAGTCTATGGACTCCTGACAATCGAGAGATATATTTCTATGGGCCTACAAGTTTTCTATAAGAAATATTTATTTCCTTTTTTCATTTTATTGATGATCTGTAAAAATAATGTCATCACATTCTAGATAATCAGGATAAAATACTCTGAAACTAAGCACTTTCATGCAACGTTATTAACAGCATGATATTCTAATCATGAAGTAATGAAAATGTGAGATCGATCAAATATGCAAATAATGTATTTGAACTAGGTGCAAGCCAAATCATTATGTCATGCAATGCAATTGAAAATTTCACAGTAATTTGAATAGAGAAGAGTTGTAAAAATTTGAGTCACCCCAAGTCACAATGATATAGCTGTATTAAATACTCAAAAAGAACAGTAGTAGTCATTTCTGTGTTTATTTCATGAGGACAGATTTGTTGGAAAAATGTCTTCATTATTTTCTTCTTACTGGGACACAATACTCAACACCCACAAGTTAAAGGAGAAAAGGTTTATTTTAACTGAGAGTTTGTAGAGATTTTATTCCGTAGTCAAATGGCTCCAAGGCAGGGTGGCTTAGCAGAGGGGCATGGTAGAGGAAAAACAGTCCATGGCATGGTAGTGGGAAGCAGAGTGAGATAAAAGAGGAGGAAAGGACATAGTCTTTTCCAGGCCACGCCCCCAGTGACGCACTTCCTCCAACCAAGCTTAACCTCCCAACCTCATATTTAGCTATAAACTCATCAGGGAACCAATCCTCCTGATATCCTGGTACCAGTAAATGCAGAATAACACTAGCCAGAATTCATGTGAGATAATTTTGCTTTTACAATTAATAAAAAAATTTTAAGAGAAATTAGTGAACAATGTCAACTATTTTTTAGTTGAATTTGAACTGGGGGATTTCCATTAGAGCAATTTTTGATGTTGTTTTAATTCCTATTTGGATCATACTCAGCACAAACATCTATGGATGAGGCCTTGTACTATATATTGTGAAACATAGGAGATATAGATCTTTCTATTTTGTATACAAACAAAACGAGGCTCAGAGGAATTAGGTAAGTGTACGGTTGACACATAATTCTTCCGATCCCAAGTCCACAGATATTTATACTTATTGTATTAGCTCCTTTGGATAATATATATACTCTGTGCTATCCAAAAGTCCACTTGGGAGAAACAAATGAACTTTGCTCATATTATCAAGGAATATGAGCTTTTATTTAATTAGATACCACTGACTTACCACATGATTTGAGCTTTGAGTCTTTCTAGTATTTCAAATAAGTTCACATTTATCTTGACATTTTTCATGGCTTTCATGATAATGGCATATATTTCTATACCACAGGGTTTTAAACTATGCTCTTTCCCACTTAAGATAACATTATATGAGAACATTTTAGTTGTCATGAAAAAATTTGCAACAACGGAAGCTCTGGAAGATTGAGAATTCACAATCAAAAAATTATTCAAACAAATCATGCTTCCTAATCTCTAGTGAGCAATATTCTACTGTTTAGGGTAAGGACTTTAGAAGAAAATTGGATAGCAGGTTCCAAAAGACTTTTAGGAACAACAAGTTATAGTGTTCTACAACACAGTAGAGTGAATATATTTTACAATAATTTATTATATATTCTGTAAAGACCTAGGAGAGAGAAGTTTGAAGGTTTCTAACACAAAAAAATGATGAATGTTTAACGAGATAGAAATATTAATTATCCTAATTTTATTATTATAGTGCATACATGACGTATATTGAACTGTCACACTGTAGCCCATAAATATGTACAAAATGTATCAATTACGTTGCAAACTTTTTAAAAAAGTTGAAGTGAGAGCCTATGGAAAATATTAACATGCAGTGGAAGAAAAATGTTAGCAAATTAAAATTGCAATAACTTCAAAACTATAAACATATTACCTTTCTCAAAGATAATACTTCTGGGGGATTTGTTCAAAGTGGGGGTTTATTAAGTTCCAAGATACAGAGATTTCACAAAAGTAAAAGAAGTTTGAGAAAATGATCAAGCAAATATTAAATATACTTACCTTTGTGGTTATTCTCTTATTGCTTAATTCATGTAAAAATGTCAACCAAACAGACAAATTTAATTGAGAATTGCAATTGAAATTTGTCTAAACTATTGTAATTGTCAATTTTTATAAAATAAACCGTCACAACTGCATAACATGGAAGGACAGGCAAATATTTTCTTAAAAAAAAATCAATGCTGAAAAGAATAAAGAAAAAATTACTCTGTATTTTCAAATATTTACCATACTAACTTCTTACCAAAAATTCCTTTCCTCTTATTAAATTTTCACTGAAATGCTTGATCTTAGACTTATTTTAGGTGTGTAAATACCTAAAGAAAAGGATTCCAAGCTTGCAATGTTCAGCACTTAAGGATTCTTGATGCCATTTACTTCTATTACTTGAATTTCAAAAATGTGACTATTTTGCACAAAGGATGTTGAATTGTTACTGTTCATAACATAAAATATATGCAGCATGTTATAGACAAAGATTTTCTGACGTAGATAAAACTTAGATGAACAGAAGTTTTTAAAGTGTTTCTCTGACATTTAAAGAGAAAACACTTTCAATGCATTGAATGGGTTTTTAATACCCACATTTCTATTTCAGTGGAGTGAGTGTAGGAAGACAGTATTATTAATTAAAACACTGCTTTAGAAGGGTAAGCAACATAGATATTCTTCTTACCCAAAATTAAACACTTTTAAATTTATTTCTGACATCATTTACTAAACTTATGTATCATGTGTGCGAAGAAACAAGTCAATTTGCTCCTAATTTCAGTTATTTTAGTGAGCTCATAAATTTTAAATAGCCATGAACTTAAACGGGATTACTTTCAAAAATAACTTTGTAGAAGTCCTCTGAAAAAGGAGAATGCATCCACACCATGTCAAAAGACAATAAGCTTCACATTTCACCTTTCATATCTATTGGAGAGTTAGCAGCCTTCCACTCCTGCCATATGCTCATTTCCCCTTCTGTGTGAATGGGAAATATGCATTCTCGCAACTTCCTACAAGAATGCAAATTGACAATACATTTTGGAGAACATTTTGGAAATACCTCTTGCAATCAGGTAAACAATTTATACATGACCACTCTCTCGCAAAACATGCTCATAGCCCCTAAGACTTCTCAGTTGTAGTAATGACAGGAGACATGTTACGCTTGTCTAGTTGAAAAATAACTGAACACTGCTCAAAGTTTAAACTCTTTCAGGTAAGCTAAGATTCTTGGGGACTGCATGGTCAAACTTTCCAGGTTTATTCTACCTCCTCTTTATCCCCTTTTGACAGACATCTGTACACAAAATGTACATGGCATTATGGAAGCAGAGGAGGGGAATCTGGGTCAAGAGTTGTCTTGCTCTATGAGTATACTCAGGCACCTACTGACCCCTTATTTAGATATATCTCAACTCAGGTTTGGGGGATATGGCACTCTTTTCTTCATCAGTTGTTGAAATATTTACAATTAATATAACGTATAGTGTATTCTCTATGTAGAGAAACAAACAGGGTTTTCTGCAAGAACAATTAGCCAGGTCTTTTTGCTGTTTTTTATCCCCGAGACTGTGTCTTTCATCTAGACTTCAGCTTTGGGATATGCACTTTAGCGCCTTTGGCATCTTAATCTCAGGGAACATGACATGCATTGTACTATTTCCACAGGTTTTCATGGAAACCTTTGGAACTTTTTTATTTCCCATAAAAACTTCAGGAAATGGTGGGGGGAGTTCCCTCAGCCTTTCTATTTTAACAAATATACAACATCACCATTTCTACTTTAATACCTCCACCTCAAGTGTGTTTAGGAAGCTGCAAATCTTTGTTTTCCAGATTTCTAAGGGGGAAAAGATCCCCAAAGCCCCATGCTTTTACCATCTCTTTCTGTTTAAAAAAAAATTATTGCTAATACTCTATTTTTCCCAACCCCTCCAATTAAACCTAGACCAAGATTTCTGGGATGGGGACCCTAAGTTCTATTTTAATGATGCAAACACTGTGTTTAGAATAGTCTCATTCTCTTTGGCTCCTTTCATGTTCCTACCAGCATCGAACGTATCAAGCCATAGTCTCTGTCCTCTCTACAATGCAGATTATATATAGTATATCTATCTTTATGCTCATATCCAAAGTTTGTTCTTCATATACAAGGAAAGTACTCAAATTTTACAAATCTTTTATTTTGTCAAAAACATCATGGCTAAAAAATATTGTCTCCACTTGCATCCTGGAATATCAAAATTTTAACATGAAGTTGGGCAAGGGCTTCTTTTTTCAAAATAGTATCTAATATCTACCAGAAGCAATGAGTTCGAGTCAGTAGATGAGGAACCTCATCTATAGCACTTTCAGAAAATGTAAAATGTGAAAGGTGATATTTTTAAAAATATATAAAAATTGCATCACTACAATTTAAAAATGTGTTCACATCATTGACTTCATTGTCCTCAAAAAAGCATAGTCTATACAGGTAACGCAAAACAGTAAATATACAAGGATGTTCATTACAGCGTTGTTTGTAAAAATATTGGAAACAAATGACAATCAACTGATACCTAAATAACATGTTATATGCATAAAATACAATAATAAGCCATCAGAAATAATAGATATAAATGAAGTCATTGACAGAATATTCAAAAGAGTATTAATTTAAAAAGTAATTTTCATAAAAATTGTATAATATGTATCAAGGTAGATGTTTCTGGAAATAGGGTTAGCAGGGATTTTCAGTTTCCCTATTAAATATTTTTACAAGGTTTGTCTTATTCAATTCAGAAAAAATATACAAATACAAATAAGTTAGGAAATACATCTTAAATCAACAAGCAGTATCTCATCTACTGGCAAAATACGAGTGCCATTCTTATTAAAAGCAAGAAGAAAATGATAAGCCTTGTTATTACTATAATATTCATACGATATGCAACAGATTAGAAGACAGAATTATTAGATGTGCAGAAAATAAATTATTATTATTTATAAATGAAATATTTGTTTATAATTCTCCATAAGATTAACAATCTGTTATAATTAAAATGAGTTCAATAGGTAATTGTTAATATAAAAATTAGTTCCTACTATATAAAACAGTAATAGACAATTACAAAATATGTAACTCACTCAACTATCAACATAATATACAAACTACCAAGTAAATAAAATTAAGAGAAAATGATTTTAGTAAAGAAAATGATAGCATTTTGCAGAGATGTATGAATGAATAAAAACAAAACATTCTATATTACCAGCTAAAAATGTGTTAGTGTGAAAAGATGATAATTTAAAAACTGATGGGCATTTGAGTTGTTTCCAAATTATGGTAAAGATTAAATATACTTCAAACCATATCAAAGAGATGTATATGAACATAGAAAAACTAAATCAGCTTGAGAAGTAAGTCTATAATTCTTTAGTGTACTGAACCAAGTCCTTAACAGATTGATTCTATCTGACTCACCTCAACTCCTGTCGTTCCATCACTCTTTTCCTCAGGCACTGTGATGTTCATTATCAAATTAAAAATAACCAACGAATCCACAGCTCTGAATGGCCTACTGTGCATTGGGAATGTAAATATTAAAATTAAGTTATATGGTAAATACTTTACAACTATTAACTCATTTGATTTACACAAAAACCCTGGAACAAGGATATTATCTTTAATTTTGAGATTAGGAAATAAATTCAAAGAAATGCCCAAAACCTTATTACTGGAAAGTGGAGAAGTTAGAATTTAAAGTCATCTGTGTCTGATTTTGATACATTAATTAACCACTATTTTATACTACTCTTTTAAAAACAGAAAATTCATGATCTTCAATATTCATGTATTTCAGAGAATCATGGCCCTTGTATATGATTAACTGCTATATCATCTGTAAAATAATACTTATGAAAATATATATGTCGTGTGCAAATTTTTATAATGTTGAATTATTCAAGTAAGTAGGAGAATTCTGTCTTATAAAAAGCTATTACTAGATATGTCTAGATGGTTTGTACCAAAATTCAACATATCTACCTGTTTCTCCTATGACCATGAATTTCTTTAACATTATATTCATTATTGCCATATGAAATACAAAAAAATGCATGCCCAAGTTCACAATTATATATAAGGAAAATTTGTAAAGAATCAACATAGAATAGTTCCTCAAAATATAGGATGCCAAAACTTCTGTTTCCAGCCATGAAGTCCTAATTGTTACAGAAATTGCCCTCCTGCTATGGATAAATAGAAAAACAGGCAAATTATGGAAAAAATGTTTGAATAACTTGCTCATCACATAGCAGAGAACTATGATCACCAAGAAGGGAAAAATGAGCGATGAAGCATATGATCGGTATGGGTATTTCCTAAAGGCATGGGCAGTACTACCTGCCTAGATAGGAGAAATCTGTCTGCAATTCCGTGGCTTTACAGAGTTAAGGAGACAGTAAGCAGAATTTGCATGATACAAGGTGGCTGGAATTTGTGGGTAGAATATTGGAGAGGCGGGAGCTGCAAAGAGAAACCTTCAGAGGTCTGCAGAAAAGACTCTTTGGGTTTATGGTTATTAAGTGCTAATCTGCACATCTGTTGGATGAAATTGGAAAGGGAAGAGAAAATAGCACTAGAAAAGAGTATACTTACTAATTCTCTAGGCTCACTGGTGGGTGAATACAGTTTTCTTTCCCATTAGTCAAAGTGGAAAAAATTGTAAATATGTGACACATAGTTAGGGTTTTCATAAGTGTCCTGTCATATACATAAGGATTAGTCTCAAAAAAGACAGTACTCGTCCTTTTGTAACAAAAGTTAAAACTCATCCTTAAAAATTGAAGTGAATTGCTAGTAATTTTTGAACACTAGAACAAAACTCCCATAGTATTTAAAGGAAAACAACAAAATTCAACAATGAACCATATGAAATTTGTAATATGTGGTATTTAATGAAAAAAATTAAACAGGCATATGTAAAACAACAGGAATGCATGGCTCAAAACTAGAAGAAATTCAACAGAAAGTGACAGAGTAAAGAGATTAGTGAATAATAGTATTATAAACCTCATTAATGTGCTCAGAAGCATAAAAGAAAGCACAAACATGACGAGCAGAAAAGTGCAGTAAGAGATCCAAATGGAACTTCTAGTGACAAAATGCCAGAGACATTAAGGACATACACAGGATTAGTAGTATATTAGATTCTCCAGAGACCAAGTGAAAATAAAGATGAGCAGAATATGACAGACGAATGGAACAATATTAATTGGAGTCAAAGAAAGTGAAGAGAGGCAGAAAAACATTTAAAGAAATAAGAGATGAATGCGGGGATCTCACTATGCATCGGAAAGATATCAAAAACATGATAAAGAATATTTATGAACAAGCATTACCAATAAATTGGTCAATACAGATGAAATGCACAAATTATTTGAACTACCAAAACTCAGTAAAGAAGAAATAAAAACAAATACTCTTAGGCCTATTATGAATATGTACTTCCTAGTTTAAAAACCTTGACCCAAGCCAAGATCTCTCTCCATTTATTTTCACTGATGAATTTTAAGAATAATCCATATTTAATACTTGGTCATGTTCCAAAAGACACATATTGTTAGGTAAAATATTGATCTATAGATGTAATTCAATTCCAAATTCTAGTAGGTTTTTTTTTGCTAAAATTCTTTTATTGGTACATTTAGGTGTACAATACGCTTACATTTATCATTGGGTGCTTGTACCTGTACATGATGTATCTTGGTTCTTATTTTTTCCCCATTCCTAGCCCTCC
>NW_004624808.1:251158-275345 GCF_000247695.1 Heterocephalus glaber
CCATGTTTATTGTGGCACAGTTTGTAATAGCTAAAGCTTGGAAACAGCCCAAGTGCCCATCAACTGGAAACTGGATAAAGATGTGTTTTTTTTTTTATAAAACAGATTCGTTTTTTAAGGGGAAATATTTTTAGTAGACATTTCACAAGAAAAGACATAAATAGGTATTTGTACATAAAAATACTCAGCATCAGTAGTTATTAGGGGGAAAATGTAAGTTAAAGCCGTAGTGAGAATAATACACATACATAATAATTACTACATAAGAAATGCTAACCACACCAGGTACTTTTTAGGAAAAGATCAAATGAATTTTCATATGTTTGCAGTAGAAAAGCAGAACTATTTTGCAGTTTCTTATTAAACACAGTTGTGATACAAATAATTCATTTAAGAAAAATTAAACTATATGTCTACACAAAGCCTTGTTCATTGTAGATTTATTTATAACAGCCTTAAATTGAAAACAACTCAAATGTTCATCAAAGATGAATGGATAAACAAAGTAGTATATATTTATAATGAAATACTACTCAGCAACCAAAAGAAAAGTAGTATTGATACACAGGACAATACGAATAGACCTCAAATGCAGTGTGCTGCATAAAAAAGGACTATATTCTATACATTTGAAATTCAAAAGAACCCAAAACTTGGTGACAAAATATCACCAGTGATAGCATGTTGCTGAGAGTTGAGACAGGAATTAACTGCAAAGTTGTATAAGTGATTACTTGGGATGATAGAAATAATTATTTTTGATTGGTTGTGGTAATAGTAAGGACTGTGCACATTTTTCAAGTGCAACCACTGTTGTATTAAAATAGATATATTTGTTATATGTAACTTATACTCAATAAAACTCATTCAAAAATAAAAGATTATGCCCACATCTATGTGTATTTCAAAGTAGCGTTGCAATGAAAAAAATTTATCAGAGAAAGAACTTCAAACATTTTCTTTTTTCTTCAAAACAACTGCATTCTAAAGAGGTTAAGAAAAGACAACCCCTTAATTTTTGTCTCTTACTAATGTGTGAGCTTCATATTTTCAGTGGAGTTAAAATTTGGTGAAAAATTCATTTCAATTGTCTGTTTTGCAATTAGGTCTTTTATTTTGGAGGGTCAAATTTTTCAAGTTTTTAAAAATATATTCTAGATGTTATTCCTCTCTCTTTCTGAGGAGTAATTGGCAAAAATTTTTGTCTGTCCTGTAGGTTGTCTCTTCCTGCTTTTGATTGTTTCCTTTGTGGTGAAGAAGCCTTTTATTTGCATACCAAAGCTTTCAGCTCTGCCCTTCACCAAAACAGGTCTGCAAGCTACTTTGTGAGCAACACCCCCCAGAAACTTCTTGGAATTTAGTCTAGGAGAGTTTCTTCCTGACCCCCACTGCTGCAGCACAGGCCCTGTTAAAATAAATCCTGACATTTGCATTCATGTAAACTACTCATCATTTATTTCTTGAGTAGTATGGGCTCCAAAAGTCCTCTAAACCTACTTGGTAACTTTATCCTGTGTAGTGTGGACAGAGTGGTCATTTCCAAAGAAAGTGATGAACATTCAGAGATGTTAACTCCAAAGTTCTCCAGACAACAGCAGCATCCAATGAAGACAAGCAATGGTGACCAACACCTGGTAGAGTCAACCTATGGTGTCAAGCACAAGTTGGCACCAGAAGGTGGTGGCTGGCAGCAGCAGAGACCAGCACATGATGGAGTTTCCCGGTGGCATATGGCAAAGCTGGCATTGGACTGTGGCAGCCAGCAGTAGCAGTGGCCAGGAACTGGCTGTGTCAACTGTTGGCATCCACTATTACCTGATGTCATCTGGTGACATCAGGACTGCTAGCAGAGCTGCACTTTGCAGATTCATGACTTCCATCAGAATTGAGCTAAAGAACCCTAGGCTGGTTGTTAACACTGCGACCATAGTATGATTTCTGTCTTCATGTTTTTCTTACTCATTCCTTACTTTTTATTAGTCCTTCATGTATTCTAAAATTTATGGATTTCTCTTTCACAAGATAAAACTTTATCTAGCAAATTTTTATACTTTTTTATGACCTAGAGTCTTCCCTTTTTAGAGCCTTAGTTAATTTTTTTTTCAATTTACACAGGTTACTGTCTAATCTTGTAGCACATGTGTCATCCTGGAATAAGCATGACAACTTTTGTGTTTGTCCAAAGCGGAATTCTGTTTCTTAGATCCTATTTTTTCTTCACTCTCAGTGTATCATTTACTTGGTGGATCACATTATCAAATAAATGTATGAAAATTATATTTAGAAGGTGAGATTTTTGAGACTTCAAATATTAAATGTGTATTTACTGTTACTTTATATTTAATCATTTAATATAGAATGAGGATAGAATTTTACTTGAGAAATTATTTTCCTTAAATGTTTAGAAAGTGTCATCCCAGTCTCTTTTATCTTTCACTGTTGCAGCTGAGGAAGCCAACATCATTCATATTCTTAATCCTTTTAATGTATCCTATTTTGTATTCACTCCAGTTATATTCAGGTATTTACTCCATCCCCAGTTTCATAAGTATGTGATGTGTTTTGTTGCCTGCCAATAATGGCCTATGAATTGACAGGTGATATTAATTAACCCATCAGACAGAAGGAAAGGACCTACATATAGTGCAGTTGGATAAAGAAAAAGTTCTCACTCTCCTTCTGGATGTGAACAATAAAACTTGTAGCCTTCCTTGTAAACTGTCAGTTATCTTGTGAATATTTAAGAAATCATTTATCGAGATACAAAGACAGAAGGGGTAGAAAGAAAAGGGGTTCTTAATCACATCAAATGCTATTATTGAAACCTATCCTACCTTTATACTCTTTTATTTAGTAAGATAATTAATTTGATTATTATTCGAGCAGGCATAAATGAATTTCTTTTTTTTCAGCTTGAAACATCCTGACTGCTGAAGTATGCTTCGAAGATTTTCTTTTCATCTCTGCTACCTTAATTTACTTTTTATATTTTTGCAGTACAAGAGATCAAACTCAGGACCTTGTGCTTATGAGGTAGGCACAGCACCACTTGGTTAAATCCCTGGCCTTAATTTTTTAATGTCTCATAGCTTCAGTAATTATTTTTCTTTCTGCTAGGCATTTCATGGCACCTTTCAACTTACAAACTACTGTCTTTCAGTTGGAGGAAAGACTTTATTGTAGCTTTGATAATTACTTTCCTTTCTCCTCTCGTTTTTCCATTCTGAACTGTCAAAATAAATAGGAGAATGAAGTTAGATAAACATTCTAAAATAAGAACTCTTAAGTGACCCCTAGGGAATTCATAGACCAGCTACATATGAATGTTTACCTCTTTGAAATTGTATGCAAAACATTGTGCTTGTATAATATTCTCCATTTTTCCTGAGAGGAAATCTAAAGCTGATTTTTATTTTTATTTTTTATTATTCACAGAAGAATCATTCCTTAAGTATGACAAGACCATAATCTTACAAGAAAGTATAACTGTGAAGTGCTGTGAAGGATGGAAAAGATATGAAAAACATAAGTTCCTGTGAGTAGCTTCTGATACTGTGTGGGACATGAATGGCTACTGAGTTTGTTCCATTTAAAAAAACAAAAGATTAAAAGGATAACCAGCCATATGACTGATTTGAAAGGGCAAAGTAAAATATCTCATCTGTTACTGTAGCAGATGGACAGCTTTGCAGCTATCAGTTGGATATTATTCACAAAGTGAATATAACTTGAGATCTTATTTTAAAGAAAGAAATGAATAAATCTTCAATAATGGAATTAAATTCTTTTTTGTGCCAAAGTTTCATCTAAGGTTTTGTTATACTGTAAGATGTGTCATATGATAAATAATATTCTATGTATGGATATGTATTTACTTGAAATTTTAATGAAAAAGAAAATTAAACTGTTGTAATGGAAAATCTTTGCAATTACTTTCCAAAATAGCTTCTTGAATTGCTCAGTTTTGAGAATATTTTTGGCAAAGAAATGTATTATAGTAAGTACAATAGTAGTTCTAAAAACTCCTTTAAATATTTCACTTTTTTCTACCATTTAAAATTGCTATTTGGTTAATCTGGCATCATTTCAAACAAGCCATCTTTAAATAGTTTTGCTTTATATATTTTTGTTACAAACTTGTTTCATCAAAATGCCATGTTAATGGTTCTGCCCCTGGTTCACATTGGAACTCTTCTAAGAAGAAGCTCTCTAGTCATTCCCAGAACCATATTATTACAATTTTTGTATAAATAGGAAACTTGCTTCACCAATTATTTTCTGTCTTGATCTTCAATCTCTCTCTCTCTCCCTGTCCTGGCATCCTTTCCTTAGTTTGAAAAAATATTCAGTTTCTGACATTTGAAGAAAATCCTTCTAAACTCCATTTCTTTCTCATCACTGTCACATTCCCTTCTTTGACTCACTCCCATACAGTATTCAGAAAGCATTCTTGTAAATAAATAAGAAAGAAAGAAAGAAAGAAAGGGATAGTAAGGGGTGGAAGGTATAAAATTCAACCCAGGCTGGAGGCTTATGGGCTAAGAGCAAGCCCAAGTAAGAGAATGGGATGGGCCTACATTAGGTCCTGATGAATTGTGGTTAAAAGAATGAGGGACTGCGCTGGGGATTTGGCTCAGTGGCTCCATGCCTGCCTCACAAGCCCAAAGTCCTGAGTTCTATCCCCAGTACAAAAAAAAAAAAAAGAATGGAGGACTGAGGTTACGTAGACCAGAAAATAAAAACATAAAAACACGCTCATTGTTATTAGTTATTAGCTGAATATCAATAAAAACTGCAACATCCTGCTCCTATGCCCCTAGTAGAATGGCTATGATCAAAAACAAAACCGACAGTGCCAAGTGCTGACAACAAGGCAGACCAATCGGAACTCTTTTGCTTTGGTGGTGGTAATGGAAAATGGTTTGGCAAATTTGGAAAAATAGGAGGTTTCTTGTAGAATTTAAACATACACTTGTCAGACAGTACAGAAATTCCCACCCTAGGTAATTTTTGCACTCTTTTGTATTGGTTATACAGATTAGGGGGATTCATTTTGGCAGATTTGTACATACACATTACATAATTTGATCATTTGCATGTCCATCACTCCCTTGCCCTATCCACTACCTGTTTCACATTTTGGGGAAGTTTCAATGTGTATGATATGTTTTGCTCATGTCTGTGCCCCCTTATGACTACACTTACACCCTCCCTGTCTTGCTTATTCCCTTCATCTTGTCTAATAATACTCTCTCTTCTATTTGTCATAGTTTTGAGATCCCACATATCAGGGACAATATGTGATCCTTGTGCTTCTGAATCTGACTGATTTTACTCAACACCAAGGTCTCCAAATCCATCTATTTTCCTATCAATGACTGAAATGTATCTTTCTTTATAGCCCAGTATTATTCTGTTGTGTATATATACCATATTTTCTTTATCTGTTTATCTGTTGACAGGCACTTAGGCTACTCCCATATATTGGGTATTGTGAATTGTGCTGCAATAAATATGTGCATGCAGGTATCCCTATAGTATGCTGATTTAAATTTCTTTGGGTATGTAACAATGAGTGGCATAACTGAATCAAATGCTATCTCTATTTTTAGTTTTTGAGGAAACTTCATATTGATTTCCATAATTGCTGTACCAATTTACATTCTCAGCAGTCGTACAAAAGGGGTCCTTTTACTCTGCATCCTCATCAGTATTTATTTATTTATCATATTTCTGATGATAGCCATTCTGCCTGGGGTACTATGGAGTCTCAATGTAGGTTTCATTTGTGTTTTTGTAATGGCTAAAGACGCCCGATATTTTGTCACATATTTAATGTCAATTTGTACTTTTCTTGTGAAATGTCTGTTCAATTCATTTGCTTACTTATAAGTTGGACTATTTCACTATTTGGTGTTAAGTGTTTTGAGTTCTTTATAAATTCTAGATGTTGATCCTCTGTCTGAAGAGTAGCTGGTAAATACTTTCTCTCATTCTCTATGCTGTGTCTTCATTTTGTTATTTTTTCCCTTGCCATGCAGAAACTTTTGAATTTGATAGAGCCTCATTTCTTGATTCTTCTTATTATTTCCTGTGCTACTAAAGTCCTATATGGGAAGTTTTGCCAGTGCCTATGGCTTCAAGTGTTTCCCTTCCATTTTCTTTTCGCAGTTTCAAAGTTTCAAATATTATACCTAGGCCTTTGATCCATTTTGAATTGATTTTTGTATGGGGTGAGAGATAAAGACATAATTTCAATCTTCTAAAAGTGGATAACCAGCTTTCTAGCACCATTTGTTTAAAAAGCTGATTGTTTCAATAATGTATTGCTGAATTTAGTTTGTGAGTATTTTAATAAGGATTTTGGCATGAATATTCACCAAGGATATTGGTCTATACTTTTCTTTTTTTGCTGCAAACTTTTTCAATTTTGGTATTGGAATGATGCCCTCATAGGATGAATTTGGAAGCATTTTTTTCTTTTGCTAGTTAATGGAATAGTATGAGGAGCATTTGTGTCAGTTATTCCTTAAAGGTTTGGTAAAATTTTCACCCTAATTATTCAACCAAGAATATAACATACATCCACACAATACTTGCATATAAGTGTTCATAGCAGTTTTATTCACAAAGCTTTTATTTTGAATGCCTTAAAATGATCATTAGCATGAAAATAAACAAATCAAGATGTGTTTTTAAAATGGAATACTTGCAATAATAAAAAGAATGAAGTGCAAAGCATAAAAATCATAGAATATCAAAAATGTTATATTTAGAGAAGCAAGACAAACACAAAAAGTAAATGTTTATCATTCACTTTGCATGAATTTTTAGAATGTTCAAAATTAGGCTATGACAGAAGTCTCATCAGAGGAGGATAAAAGTGGAAGAGGATGAAGTGGTATGATAGAACTTCTGTGTTGATTGGACTATACTGTATTTTGATGGGTGTAGTAGTATGGGACGTTTATATATTTGTTAGTATTCATCAAACAGTACTTTTAAAATCTAAGGATTATATTGTATGTAATTTACACCAAACCAAGTAATATAAAACCATATTAAATAAAACAAAACATATATAAAACTAAGATGAAATGGAAACCTAGATGAAATGGAAAAATTCACAGAAACATCCAAATTATCAACACTAAGAGGAAAACATAGAAATTCCAAACAAACCTATATGAGAATCAATAAGCAAAACCTCCCCTCAAAAGAAGCATATGACCAAGATGGCTTAAATGTAAATTGTACCAAACAGAAAGAATCAACACCAATCCTTCTTAAATGCTTCCCCAAACAAAAAGGAAGAGAAAAGATCACTTCCTAAGCTGTACTATGAGGTAAGCATTGTACTGGTACAAAAATCAGAAAAAGACACTGCAAGAAAACTCCACTCCAATGTCCTTTTTGAGTGAAGATGCAAAAATTCTTAACAAAATATTCGCAAACCAAATCCAGTAGCATATTGCAAGGGTCATATAACATGACCAAGTAGGATTTATTCTAGGAATGCAAAGATAATTCAACAAATACAAATAAATGAATGTAATACACATTAATAAAATGAAGAAAACACACTATTTTAAACTGTTACAGAAAAATCACAATATCTAACACCTTTTCATAATAAAAAGACACTCAGCAAACTGGTAATAGAAGGAAATTTAGTTAACATGACAAAGGGAATTTGTGAAATACACATCAATGACATCACATTGAAATGTGAAGTACTGAAAACGTCTCCACAAAGATGAGAGTCAAGAAAAGATACCTGCTTTTGCCACTGGATTTCAATATTATACTGAAGTTCTAGTCCAAAAACTCAGCAGAAAAAATAAATAAAAGACGTCCAAGTTAGAAAAGAAGTGAAGCTCTCTTTTCACAGATGACCTGATCCTATATAAATATCATCCTAAGAATTTACCAAAATTTTTAGATTTTTAACTTAAGAATTAGATTCTCACAAACAAAATAACAATGTTTCAGAGAACAAATTCAATGTTCAAAATATGTTGTATTACTATTACTTGCAATAAACAGTCCAAAATGGAAATAAATACAATGCAATGTACAATAACATCTAAAGAAAAAAAGAAATCCACTCAAAAACAAAAACAACTTAGGAGTAAATTTTCTTGAAAAGGTGAAAAATATGTATATAAAAAAGTACAGAATATTGCTGAAAGAAATTCAGGAAGACAAAAATAAATGTAATGTCATCCTGTGTTCATGGTTTAGACATTTAAATATACCTAAGGTATCAATAATTCCCCATAGTAATCTGCAGATTCAATGCACTCATTATTAAAATCCTATATCCATATTAGTCAAGCCACAAAGAAATTGTCATTTCTAGGTTCTAGAGGCTAGAAACAGGAGGAATGTGGTGTGACAGCTTAATGAGTATTGAATTCCTTTTGGGAAGCTGGCAAAGTTCTAAAGAAGACAGTGGTAATGGTTGCACAATATTTTCCATTTACTAAGTGTCACTAATGTTAGATTTATGCTATATGTGTTTTTGAAAGAAAAATGTATCATATACATAAACATAAAAGCTACAGTTTTCTAAACTAAAATAGCAAACATCTAGATGGTCCTGGATTTGGTGATGAGTTTTTAGAT
This sequence comes from Heterocephalus glaber, assembly GCF_000247695.1. The sequence continues at coordinate 259,787 of NW_004624808.1, forward strand.
ACAACACCAAAAAATTATCTGAGAAAGAAAAACATGATACTTTGGCTCATCATAATTAAATGCTTTTACTCTGTGAAATACTTTTTTTAAGAGTAGGAAAATTTATTGGGGAATACAAATAGGGATTAGGAATACCTTCTGAGAGACAGGAGGATTGTCAACAAGCCTACTTCTCTGAGAAAGTTTTATAGAGCAAAGTCACAATGGGTGGGTGCAATGTGGGTCAAATCATAACAAACAATAAGATTACAAGTGTAGCCACTTGGCTAATATTGATCCAATAGTAGCAAGGACATATGGATGACATCATTAACCTGGATCAAACATCTATAGTCTTGGCTTTGTCTTTAGTCTTGGTCTTAGTAGACTTAGTCGTAGTCTCAGTGGGTGAGAGAAGATGGACCACTTCTAATGAGATAATTATTTATATGGGAAATCTCAAAAGGGTGATGGTATCAGTAATCTCAAACTTCCTTAGGGAAGTATGTAAGTCTGGCCATTGTGACTTTAATCTTCTTCAGATGTGCCTCCAGCCACAGTTTTGATGTGTTGTCATCTTTCGCACTGACTTCCTTGAGGGCCTAGCCCTGTCTGACTGCCTAAAATATTTCCACCTAACTTAGCTGTCTATAACATTTCCCCCTCTGAAGAGGTATCCCTAACTGTGGTTAGGGGAGAAAGGGTATAGTTTCCATCTAGCTGCTTCGAGCTGAGAACGGTCATTGTATGAGAGACTGCAGTCAGGGGCCTTCTCCAGAAACATAGTCTAATGAATCTTGGATAGAAGTCATGTTGTAGTTTAGGAGTTATGGACTCCTTTCACAAGATTGATCTAGTGGATCTCAGTAAAAGGAGTCTGGCAAGTCTGGCACATTTATTTTTGATTCCATATGCATGATCACTTGGAGTTTGCCAGGCTCTAGGCAAGAATACCCAGTTTTTCTAAGAAATTAGAGCATGTATAATCAAAGCATGAACACTAGATTAGAAAGGCAGGTTGGGGAAAGAGTCACATCCAGAAATAGCTCTTAAGGGACTGGAATAGCAATTGTAACCGCTTGGGTCTTAGATCCCCTTTACTGTTGGAGGTTATCTATAAGACTGATATTTCTTGTCGTAAGTCCCCCTAGTTTTAGGTGTAAGAAGATGAAATGTTTGGTGGGTTTGAAGGACAATTTTAGCTTAGGAACTTACAGGCTCTTGTTGAGCTTTTATAGGTTCCACAGTAGTTTTTAGCCTCACTGAGCCATAGCAGTGGTCAGCTCCCAGTGTAGCTGGAAACTGCCAGAAGGGGTCAGCTATTGGAGCCTCTTTTTATATCTAGCTTTTATTACATACATCTTTTGGTTATACTTTTCTGCTGGGTGTTTAAAAACAAATTAAAGTGAGGCTTTTGTTAACCAAAATTGACCTCTTGCTATCTATCAAGATCAGTTAAGTCTCCTCAGGCATTACTGTTGGACCATGTACAGAGCCTCTCAGTTCATCTGACAGGGTTAACCACCAGGATGGGTCACAGTCTTGCCTAACCATGGTGCTTTCTGTAAAAGAATGGGAGACTTTCCCCTCTTTGGTGACCCTCTTTTTATCATACTGTACATTTACTGGTTCTTGTTCTCTGGGGTCCAGGAATCTCCTTGCTCAGGAGGTTGGGTGACTTACCAAAGTTGTAGGGTCCTGTAGAAAAGGTTCCCTCATTGACCTTGGAGGTCCAGGGTCAAAATATTGGCTGTCCTCTTAGCCCAGTTACCTTTCTAGTTCTGGTCTCCAAACTTCAGTTGTTGGACACCCAGAAGATAAGATCAATTGCATCAGTATTGCAGTGGGAGCAGTGAGCCTAACTATTATAATATCATCTGGATATCAAGGACTTTAAAATATAAAGCATAGCCAGAGGTCTGTTATTTCTTCCAAATCATGGTTGTTTTAGGAGTTGAATTCCTGCAGTATGTTAACAAATAACAGTTATAAAGTTTTATAGAGAAAACTTGAGATCAAGAGCCACACAAAGTATTTCACCATGACAGTCATAATATTATCTTTGAAACACATTTAAATCTCTTTTTTAGTTTACAATAACCTTTTTGGTCAATCATCTCTCTCTATTACACAAAGACGAGTTCACCTAATTTGTTATTCTTTAATAAAATGTCATCAAGGAAATGTGTGAGATTGTCTGGTCTGCTCAGTGCCTGAGCATCTCTAAGTAGAGTGATACATATATAGCATATACATCATATAAGCTTTTATTTTTTTTTTGTACCGGGAATCAAACTCGGGACCTTGAGCTTGTGAGTCAGGTGGTGGAACCACTGAGCCAAATCCCCAGCCCCTCGTATAAGGTTTAAAAAAAAACTATCATTTTACTGGTGGTCTCATGCTGGCTTGATATGTAGCTCTTATCATAAGTAGCTGGAGCACAAGAGAAAGACAGATATTTGAGTAGAAAAGAAAAGTTTATCACCATAATGAACCCTAGTTTTACATCTTAGAAGATCTGTGCACCCAGAAGGCATGAATACATTTATTACATCATGAAATTAACAGTAATGAGCATCACAGCTATATGGAAACCTTTATCTCTTAATTTAGTTTTGTATCAATAGCATCTTTTAATAGGAAAACCGTATTGTTTTACTCACAGAAAACTTAGCCTTTTGATGATAACCAATGTGAACATATCACAATAACATGTTTAGCAATGTTTATTGGGGTGTGTTTCCCATAAGGCTATGGAAATTACTGGGGCCCCATTAGTGAATAAAGACTGGAATAAATGTTTCTAGGCAGCGTCTTCTTTATTCACCCAGGGGAGTCTTGTCCAGCAGTTCCTCCAAGCCTAAGGGGTCCCTATTTAATTATCTTAACAAATTTTTCAGATGATCTATGAGAACCAGATCATAATAACACACTATTCTGGACCAATGAAAGATTCCCAAGTTATTGTACACAGACAACAACATGCATTGCATTTGTAAAACCTGTCTTGACATCATTTTGATCAGCTAGCAACCTGAATGGAAGCATGTCCTTAACACTAATGACACTTATCTATAAGTGAAGTTAAGTTACAGACATAAATACTTTAAAAATTCAAAAAAGCAAAAAGAAGAAAAAATTTTTGCGCTGAAACAAAATAGCTGTGCATGTTGCAACCAGTCACAAATTGAACAGACAGGCAGGGACATATAAGACTATTGTTAATAGACTACAGTGCACTCATGTATTTGAATTACAATAACCCTTTTACAGATTTTAGGTTTGTAACTATAGACTATTCAGAACTGTTTATAGGTCAATTAAGAAGATCTCTTGTAATAATCAGAAAGAATAAAAAATGTTTACACCTGTGAAAGCAGAGGCAGTTTTTAAGATGGGCCCTAGGCTGATGGCTTATCTGATTGATTTCTAGGAACATTTTTGTTCCAGCAGTGAACTTATCAGTGGTATAAAAATAGTTAGTTTTGAACTAAAAGGTTTACATTTATTCTTTGAGAATTTGACTATTAAATCTAGACCAGGTTTTTTAGAATATGGCCCAGAAATAAGTGAAGGTCAGCTTCACTTTGGAAGGGTCCCAGGGAGTGGAAACTCACCATTCTGGAAACTTGGTCCTGAAATCCAGCAGCCACAGAGGAGAGAATTGCTAGCCATCTCAAGGGTAGAAAGACAAGTAAAATTAAGAGCTTTCCCAGCCTGAGTTTCTAATCCTTAGCATAACATGCCTCTGGAGACAAAAGCTATGATTGACTCCAGCTGCATGGCCAAGCACAAAATGAAACCAATAATCAAAGAATCTGAATGGCTGCTTTTTAACCTTTTGAAAGAAAGTGAGAGAGAGAAAATGGAAGGGTAGATTGCGAGTGCTCCAACTGTATTGTTTAGGGTTCGCTTTCTAATAAATGGCTGTGAATCAAAAAGTTCTAAAATCCCAGCCTGCAAAAGAGATTTGTCACCTCTGGGAACAGATAGAGACAGGTAAGAGTCCAGAAGAAATCTTGGCCCTGGGCCTTAGGACAAAGAGGTCTCTGGGACATTTTGGGTTCTCTCTCTGGTCACCTAGGCAATTTCCCTCCATAGGAGTATTGGCTAGGCTCTATTTAAACCCACTCTGAAAATATGTATCTCCTGGCATCTATAATACACTTAAGAAATTCACAGATTAAGAAACTCACAGATTAAAGTCTGTACCCATTATCTAGCAATCACAAATTACAAGTTAGTAAAGGCACATTTATCAGTTTTTCCTCTCTCACACATGCATGACAGAAAAGGAAGTCTGACTAAAACTTTTTTTCACCGTTAGTTAGCATATGTAAGGGACAAGTGTAAATCGCTCCTCTGATAGCTATTCTCCTGTGTTAAAGGCAAACAGTTTTTGTAAGCTGCCTCAGCCCAACCTCCTGGGGGGAGGTCCACTTTATTTAGAAGGTACTCTAGTGAGCCAAGGAGTTCTAAACCTAACACTGGGAGTTAGAATGAAAACAAAAAACTGGGGAGAGGGTTCTCTCTTATCTTAGACCTTTGTCCTAGCAAAGCTTTCTCAGGGGATCTATAGGGTTACTGCTTTCACCTGTTTCTAGCCCCATAAATGTATCAAGACATATCTGAAGAGGGAGTCTATCTTACTAGCAGAGAGAGAAAAGTTCAAACCTGTAGCTCAACTCTTAATGGGGTTTTAAGAGAGGGCTCTAACAGTGTTGTCTCAGGTCACTCTGGGACAGAGGATATCAGAAGATCACTGAGAGTTTCCTCACCTCACTTAGGACTGCAAATAGGGATGTTAGAGAAGTAGAGATTTCTTTGTTGGTTACCCAGCTAAGGAGGTGTCCCAGCCATGACCACTCAGTTGTCTTGTCACCTTTCACTGGTTCCACACTTCCAGAGACAGATCTCTGGAAAGGACTCCAGCTGCCTGTCTGGCCAACCTTCCCAGTGGCTTCAGTGGGGGACTAACCAGAAGGTGCTGGGGAAACCTGTCCTCTGCTTTGAGAGTGGCAGCTGCTCTAAGAGCACTTAACTAGCTGGCAATTAAGTTTCTTAGAGTTTTGTAAGGAACAGATAAAGATTGTGTGCATGTATATTTCCTAGGTATAATCTATTTTACAGCATTTTACAACTTTATATTTTTGATTACTATCAAAGTCTACTAGGGGAGCACCAACATAAGCTTTCCCCAGTGCTGCTGTCTAAAATATGACAAGCCCTCTTGTAACCATCAAACAAGTAAAGCAAGGAAAATAAGTAAATTTAGCAACTAGTAAGTCTAATTGTGGCATCAAAACAGGAATACAAGACCCTGTCTACAAAAACAAAATGTCTCCTCAAAGAAACAGAGAAACATCAGAATCTCTCCATGCTCTCAAATTAAATCTATCCACATTTTAACAAAAAAGAAAAAGATAAGCAACTGACAAACAAAAAGATGACAATTTCAATTACCTAATTGAGCCACAATCGAGATCCAGTTGAAATATTTAGGGGTTCTATGAAACAAAAGCAAACTCATACTTACTTCCAAAGACCTCACTAGAACCTCCAAGATGATATAGGGGAAATATGTACCTCCCAACCTGCTAGATGTCAGTTATGGTGAGTTCATGTTCCTTGAAGTTGAAGAATGAATTCTAAGGAACAACAAAGGTTAAGAGTAGGAAAATTTATTGGGGAATAGGAATGAGGAACAGGAATGGGGAATACAAATAGCTACTGAGAGACAAGTGGGGTCCCGAATGGGTTGCCCTGTGAAATATCTCTCAAGGAAATGAAATATTTATAAAATATTTATCTGATATACACCCAAAATATAAAATGAACTCTTAAAACTCAACAATAAGAAAACAAACAGTTCAGTTTTTCAATGGAAAAGAGATCTAGACATCTTAGAAGAAGATATAGGGGGAAATAAGCATTTCATAGTATTCAATATCACTTTACATGAGGAAATTGCAAATTAATGTACCACCTCATATGTACTAAATGATTTTAACCATCTGACAATGCCAGTTACATCATTTCCTTACATTGCTTGCCAATATGATGTTGAAAGAAATTGTACAGTAAGGTATAATATCCTGTTCCAGAATTTATGGAGACAGTATTTTTTTCACCATTAAATGTGGTATTACATATAATTTTATTAAAATGTGAAGACTTCCCTTCACTATTTATAAGTTGAAAAATATTTTATCATGAATGAACATTAAATTTATTTACATGTATTTTTATTATAAACTGTGATGAATATATTTTTCTTATTTATTATTAATATAGTTAATCATAATAACTATTTTTTAGGTATTCAACCATCCTGACATTCCAATGGTTAATTCTTTTTTTGTTGTTTTTTGATACCGGGGATCGAACTCGGGGTCCTTGCGCTTGCGAGGCAGGCAGCAGAACCACTGAGGTGAATCCCCAGCTCTCCAGTGGGTAATTTGTATTTATTCACGAATCACTATCTTTCAAATATATTGTTGAACTTCATTCTCTTTTATATTTTTAAGTTGTATCTGTATTAGTGAGGGTTACTGGTTTCTAATGTTATTTTATTTTATTTATTTATTTTTTGGTACCGGGGATCGAACTCGGGTCCTTGCACTTGTGCAGCAGGAGACGAAACCACTGAGCTAAATCCCCAGCCCTCTAATGTTCTTTTTACAAAATGGCTTTATCGGGTTTGACAGTGAAATTATGCTGGCTTTATACAATTAGTTGGGTAATGATTTCTCTTTCTATTTTCTGAATAAGATTGTGTTAGTTTTTTTTCTCAAATATTTTATGAAATATATCAGGAAGAATCTTATTCCATAATTTTCTTATGGGAAAGATTTTTATAATGAACCTTAACAATCAATAGATATGAAGTTGTAGTAGACTTGTTCCCTTCCCATCTCCAAAAATATCTATGTCATAATTATTTGAACCTGTGAACTTTGCCTGATGTGGTAACAGCAGCTTTGCAGAAGTAAGCAAGCTAAGGATTTGAGATAGGGTGCTTAGCCCAGATGGGATGGGCCTAACACAGCCCCACTGGCTCTTCCTAGTGGAAAGTGCTAGGAAGAGTCAGTCTTCTCACTGAAGTCTGGCTTTATTTTTAGCTCAATGAAAGTGACAACAGACATCTGTAACAACTATAAGAAAATTTATTTTTGTCATACGTTTTGAGGCTCTAATATTAATCATACATTCATTTGTAATATTTAAGTCTTCCTGAAGAACTGATCCCTTAATCATGAAAAAATGGTCCTATTGATCATTCTCTTTGTTTCAGTGTCTACATTTATGTAATAGTCTCAATTCTAGTTTTCCTATGTTAACTCCTTGTATGGTATATAATTTTCCAGCCATTAATTTTCAACTTGTCTTTATTTTTTAAAGTAAATTTTTAACATATCTCGTTATCTGAACTACTCCGTGGTCATTCTATCAACTGCAAATCTATATTCTTATCCTTTTAAAGCCCACTTGGAAATTTTATTCTACCACTTCACAATGAAGAAAAATTGCAACTTCACAGGTCCCTTTTACACTCTCCCTCACTTTTTTTGTCGTAATTATCATATGTGTTACTTCTACATAAATTAAAAGCTCAGTAAAGTAATATTATAATCATGCCATATAAAATCATAAGTATTTAAGGGAAAAATGTGTTTTATATTCACTCAAATTTTTTCTACTTGTAGTTCTTTATTACTTACTTTGGGAACATTTTCTTCAGCCTGGAGAATTGCCTTTAGCATTTCTTATAGTGCAGGTCTTTAGGAAAATGACATTGTGCTGCTACAAACATGACTATGCATGTATCACTGTATTATAATATATCACTGTATTATGATAAACATTTAAAAATCAATAAGTTTTCCATAGAAAAATATTGAACTAGCTGGAAAGAAATCAGGAAAACAATTTCATTCATAATAGCTTCAAAAAATAAATACCTGGGAATCAACACAGCCGAGGAGGTTAAAAACCTCTATAAGGAAATTTCCAGAATACTGTTGAAAAACATTGAAGAAGACACTAGAAAATAGAAAGACTTCCCATGCTTATAGATTGGCAGAACCAATATTGTCAAAATGGCCATATTACCAAAGATGATCTGCAGATTGAATGCCATCCCCATCAAACTATCAATGACATTCTTCACTGAACTAAAAATAATCCAAAAATTCAAATGGAAATCCAAGGACTCAGAATAGCCAAAGCAATCCTAAGCAAAAAAGATCAAGGCTAGAGGCATAACAATATCTGATTTCATATTATATTACAAAGTCGCAGTGAAAAAAGCAAAACAAAAAGCATGGTACTGGCATTAAAGTAGACAGGTAGACCAATGTAACAAGACAGAGTACACAGAAACCCACACAACAGCAGCCATCTGATTCTTGACAAAGCAGCTAAAAATATACGTTGGAGAAAATATAGCTACTTTAACAAGTGGTCCTGGGGAAACTGGATATCTATACGTAGAAGAATGAAACTAGATCCCCATCCCTCATGAAGAACCTTTGTCTTGAAGGGCTAGTGCAGTGGACTACAGTGTTCACTACAACCAATAATTTAAATTCCAAATGAAAACGAAAATAACAGCTAATATTAATGAATGTTGGAAGCAGTCTAATTAGTCAAAATGATTTTGCTAAGACCAATGATCAATTCAACAAATTATTGAGGGTTGCTAGATCAAGAGTAGGTGGTGCCACATGTTTTCCCAAACAGCTGTACAACCTTCACTTCATCTGCAATGTGAATCAGTTTATCTTGCTTTGCTACCATCATTTCCAATGACTGTTTTTAAATACATCAAAGAGTCAGATATAAAGCAGACAAACCTTGAAACTCAGTTCTTTAAAAGAATACTGTATTGAACAAACCAAATAAAACCTCAAAGTTTGGTACAAGAGCTGTTAGGTTGTGGTCCCTGCTTTAAAAAAAAAAAAAGAAAAAAAAATATATATATACATTGCATAACTAATTGAATGGATATTTCCCCTGTTTCATGACAAAGAAATAACAAGAATGATCAAGACAGTCACCTGTGATGTTGATTCTCATTTGGGGCAGTATTAAAGATCAGAGAATTTTGAGATCTTATGAACAACAGTTTATTTAAAAATCTTTGCTCAAATTCTATGAAGAAGTTATATATTATAGTAGAAATAGCACTTTGTTTTACTAAAATGAATTCAAATTATGCCTTCTGTATCTTTTAAGGAATTCAACTTCTCTACCTGCACCTCAGTTGCTTTTTTTTGTGAAATGGAAATTCATTAGCTCTACTTATTGAATGCTCACAATAGTTTAATCAATATACTGGCTCTTGGGATTCAAAAGTGAAGTACAGAGGCACAGAACTTACTAGTGACAGAGATATAACCAAAACAAGAGAACAGTAATTTTACAAAAGTGATTATGAATTGAATTAAGTACTATGAAGAGATCAGGGAAAACGTTGATAGGTTGCATATGAAAAGTCAGAATGTCATATTCTGCTACTAGGAACAGGTGAGTTAATAAGACAACTGAGGAGAGATGTTCATGACCTTGGACAAGCCATGTTAATAGCTTACTGGCTTCATTTTCTAATTTGTAAAGTGGCTTACTTGAAGCTAAGTGAGAGAATTGTGAGAATTAAATAAGTTATCAAATGTAAAGACCTTAGACTACTACCCAGTACATAGTACTAGGTAAAAGTTAGCTTTAATTATTGAAACTTGCAGAGTTGATGAATGGTTTAACAAACTGAAAACTGAGAAAATATAAAATGAATGCAAAGAAAGACAACATTTCAGAGTGAACACATGAATTTGTCATACAAACATGGCACCTTCTCCTTTCTTGTCTACCATTATGTTCCTTATGCTTCATGCTATAGAAATAGCAAATGAAAATTTCTAGGTCACACAATGTTGTGTCATGCTACATCCTAGAATGCCCTCTTTGTCCTACTTTCCCTACTTCCAACCTTGTGAATCATCTTTCTAATTTGAAATTACCTCCTCTAAAAAGTCACATATTCCTCTTCTTCCTTCTAGACATTTCATTATACCTCTTTCTATGTAAGACCCTCATGTTGCATATTGTGGAAGTTCTTCTACTTACACTGCATTCTTATGAGTTTCCATGGCTCGCTCCCTTAAGACGCTATTCAGTATCTCAAAGATAGGGACCTCTTTCACACCCACCTCTCTGTCTCTCCAACTTACTACAGTAACTATGCATAGTATGTTTTCAATAATTATTTGTTGAATGAATGAGTGGACAAGTGAATGTTTTTCGTGAGCATCCTCATGGACTTTCAGTAATGATTCAGATGGGCAGATGAATTTGTGCTGTAGTAAAGTGAAAGGCAATAACAAAATCAGCTATGAGAAGTGGTAAAAACATCGATTGCTAGCTTTTTGTATATACCACACTTAATCTGCTTAAAAACCTTGTTAGATAATTCTAATTTTTATTCATATTTTCAGAAGTAGAAAATGAAGCTTGACAAGGTTAAGCTGCTTGCCCCAGTTCATATACCTAATAAAACCATTTCTGGCTTTGCTACATGATGTGAACATTTGTGAACTACAGTGGCATTGTTTTAGAACTTTCATACTTGAATTAGGTATTGATAAATTAACGAGAGAAATATTTTAAAAATGTTATACTTAAATAAATCTGGTAAATACTATACTTTCCTGCATACTTAACACATTAAAAACTTTCAAAATTTCTATAATACAGAATTAATTTTTTTTATAACAGAGCTTAGCTTAACTGATGACTGAAAGTCTACTTTCTCTGTGGAACAACAATTTGTTTTCATAAAACTATGATGCCAAGAAATGTACTTTGGGATGTGCTCACTAATCTATGGAAACAAATCAAACATTTAGTTTCACATAATCATGTATAAAATATAATATGCCTGTTTAGTTCCTAAATAGTGGGGAATATTCCTGATAACTGAAATTGTTTCAATGATATATAGCAAGAATAAGATCAGGTTGCACTGCAAGGAGATCTTTACATAAAAGTTTTACACATTTATCTTGTATGTATTGCTGTCTGCAAAATTTTGAGTGCATGTAGAGACAAAAAATCCTTACCATATCATCTATGTGCCCGGTGTCAATGGCAATATGATACTTATGATAAAATGTGCCTCTATCAGAAAATAACTCATTAAAGTTTTTCATGGTCATCAATTCTTTAAATTGAAAAGCTGGTGTATATCCTTCTAATGAACTAATTTGTATTTTAGGTTGCACATATAAGAGATAAATAACAGAAAGAACTAGCAGTTGGTTAGAAAATTCTATTAATGAAAAGAGTGAATTTGTGAAAACTTTATAATTTGAGGACTTTTACTTTCTTGGCTAAAGATCTTCGAAATGAATATCATCACATAATGTCAGTATCTGGGTTTAGTGTCGTAATTGTGCTGGCACTAAGTACTACCTGCTGACCATGAACAAAGTGAGGAAGGGTTAGGAGTGGACTGCATACTTATGTGATATATTTTCACTACAAGAAGGTCAAATTATGTCATAGCAAGCTGTACACATCAAGAGTTGAAAATGTCAAAGAAAAATGGTGGAAAGAACCCAACCATCACATTGTCCTTGGTAGTACAAGCCCAAATATGGGATCTGTGACAGTCAGTACCATAATCATGTTTTGTGCAGTGTTCTTGTTTCTATACATAGTCTGATTTTATTGTCATTCAATTATAAATATTATGTTGTTTTAAAGAACTATGAGAACTACCAGAGCCAGTTAGAACCTAGTTTTATATTTATACTATTTAAATGACATTATACTAAAAAATTATTTGCACTAAAAATCTGATCTATTCTAAACTAATTGATCACTCTTTTCTAAGTAGAAGATGCAGAACAATGTAAATCCTATAACTTAAGAGCTACCAGTGGGGGACTTCGGGAATCTGTGAAGGTATTGTTTTTGTCACAATGCCTAGGACCTACTACAATCGATTGTTATACTTTACAAGAGTAACTAGGGTTGCAAAATATTTCATAAGGCATCAAAATAGACTTGACTGAGTTTGTTATTGATAGTTTGTCTTGCCAAAATTTCAGTAGTAAGACTGTTAGATTGTTCTGCAGCTCACTTTGGTCATGATGTTAAAGGCAGACTGAACTCAGTTTTAGTGAGTGCACTTTACCATATGACTCATGTGTACTGAGCTTACCTACCTCCTTGCTTGAATATTCCCCCATTCCCTTTTTCTCTTCCTTTAGAATTATTTATTTATATCCAACTTCATTCCCTAAAGTATCGCAGTGTGGTTATGTATGTGTGTGCACAGATAAGACCCATGATGTGATTGTTTAAATTGGGCTGCAGTTTTTTGTTTATACAACCATTGATTCACTCTTCTATGCCATAGGTTTTGTGCCTATAGTTTTACATTCAATAGATTAAGACATTTTCACCTTCACAGCACATAGTCCAAGCTTCCTTTTACCCATTTTATTTCCATAGAGTACAAATTGCATAACCTTTCTTTGTCTCACTCAATTGACCATTTGTAAAATGGAACAAAGGGCACTTCCCAAAAGGGGTTTTTGATGAGGAATAAATGAAAAATAAGTGACTGCATAGTGTATGTCAGTTGTTAATAAGAATCAGTTATGTACAGGTATTTGCATTTTTTTTGCAGTGAATGAATTTGTATTTTTGATAGTCGTATTAGAAAAACAACTGGTACGTTAGGGCTGAATAGGAATACAGTATAAAGGTATTGTTAGAGTCCAGCAAAAGTGAAACACAGAGAAGTGAGTTATCTGTCTCCAACATTAGAGGGCTGTTGTGAGTTTTCTCATTTTTACTTCCATATTTTCTTCATTCTATGATACTTTCACTGTGGAGGTTGCTAAAAGGGTTAAAAGAATAGAGTAAGAACACATAGACTTTAAGATTACTATTGAAGAGTTGAGAAAGCAAGGTGATGAGAACATAATTTATTTATAAATGATAGGCATATATATTTATTTCAAAGTAAAGAAAATCTATCTTCTGTTGGGCTGGATATGTTGCTCAGTGGTAGAGCACTTGGCTAGTGTGGAAGGGGTCCATGGTTAAACCCTAAGCACTGCAAAAGAAATTCTGTATGACATTTTCATATCCAATGTGAAGAGTAGCTAGAAAATTACAAGATTGTACTTTTCTTATTCATTTGTTCATTCATTGATGTATTTGTTTAATAGCCAAATAATAATTGTGTAGGTTTTCATGGCAAAATGTAATGTTTTGGTCTATGTATGCATTGTAAGAAGACTCAGACAAGCAAATCAATATATCCATCGGTTCAATACATTGTCATTAACTGTGGTCACCATACACTGCAGTAGGTACAAAGCCTCAGGTAGACAAGAAAACTAAGTTTTGTGATCTATTGCCAGAATATACTTTGTTCGACTATCTTCCTTAGAGGCAATTTTGGCCAAAAAAATTCTATTTTATTTAGGTGATATAAAGGCATATGTCTTCCCCCTAAGTGTGTTGATATTACTTATGATTAATCTTTGTAGAAGATATATTCTATTATTGGTCATGTTTTAATATACTACTTAACTCACTAAGACATACCTTACCGTTTAATTTTAAAAAGGTTGATAATACGAACACATCAAGGTAGATTGAATCCTTATTTTAAGATTTATAAATTACTATTAAAATGACATTTCTTTTTTTTAAAATGAATTTTATTGGTACATTTTAGGTATACACTATAGTGACATTCATCATTGGAAATTTGTACCTTTATATAATTTCTCTTAGTTCTCATTTTGTCCCCGTTTTGCTGCCCTCCCTTCAACCCCTCCAACCCTCTCTATTTGCAAAGACTTTGTTTCCATTTTTTCATTTTCTCATATTAACTCCATTCCCTTCTTTCCTTTCCTCTACCCCTCCCATTTCCCTTTCCCCTTTGCCCCTTTTCTTCCTATTTCACATTATCTATTATACCTTTTAATCCTTATTTACACTTTCAGTTTCTCATACTAGAGAATCTATTTGGTATTTACACGTGTGTCCTATTTATTTAACTTAAGAGTATCGCCTCAATATGCATCCATTTAGCTATAAATGTCTCTAATTTCTCATTTTTTACAGCTGACTAGTACTCCATTTTATATAAAAAAAAAACATTTTCTGTATCCAGTCTCCAATTGATGGGCATTTGGGCTATTTCCAAATTTTAGCTATTACAAATTGTGCTGCTATGAACATGGGTGCACATGGTATGTGGTATGATTCTTTTAATTCTTTGGGGAAGATCCCCAGCAGGGGAATAGGTGGGTCAAATGGGACTTCCAGTCCTAGTTCTTTGAGGTATCTCCATACTGATTTCCACAGTGCTTGCACCAGTCTACACTCCCACTAGCAGTGGAGCAGGGTTCCTCTTTCCCCACAGCCCCATCAGCATTTGTTATTGGTAGATTTCATGATAGCAGCCATTCTTTCTGGAGTGAGGTAGAATCTCAGTGTTGTTTTCATTTGCATCTCTCGAATGACCAGTGATGTTGAACATTTTTTCATGTATTTATTTGCTAGTTCCACTTCTTTGTCTGAGAAATGTCTGTTCATTTCAGATGCCAATTTTTGGATTGGGTCTTTAAATTTGGGAGGTCTGATTTTTTTAAGTTCTGTATAGATTCCAGATAGTAGGCCTTTGTCTGAGGAACAGCAGGTGAAAAATTTTTCCCACATTGTGGGTTGTCTCTTCACTCTCTTGGTGGTTTCTCTTGCTGTGCAGAAGCTTTTTAATAAGAAGAGATGCCACTTGTTGATTGTTTGTGATATTGCACAGGCAACTGAGGTTTTGTTCATAAAATCTTTTCCTACACTGATGTCTTCAAGAGTTCTACCTAACCTCTGTTCCAACTGGTTCAGCATTTCTGTTTTAATATTTGGATTTTGAATCCATTTCAATTTTAGTTTAGTGCATGGTGAGAGATATAGGTCTAGATTTAATATTTGGCAAGTTGAAACCCAGTTTTTCCAGCACCATTTACTAAAGAGGCTATCTTTCCTCCATTGAGGGTGTTTGGCTCCTTTGTCGAAGAAGAGGTGGCTGAGTGTGTCTGGAGTTGTTTCTGCATCTTCTAATCTGTTCCACTGGTCATCAGGTCTGTTTCTTCTCCAGTACCATGCTGATTTTATCATAGTAGCCTTGTAGTATACTTTCAAGTTGGGGGTTGTGATACCCCCTGCCATGTCTCTGTTGCCTAGAATTACTTTTGCTATTCTAGGTCTCTTCTTGTTCCAAATGAATTTTTGGATTGGTTTTTCAAGGTCTGTGAAGTATGCTGCTGGAATTTCAATTGGGATTACATTGAATCTATATAGCAGTTTTGGAAGTATGGCCATTTTCACTATGTTGATTCTTCCTACCCAGGAGCATGGGATGTCTTTCCATTTTCTGTTATCATTGTCAATCTCTACTTTCACAGTGGTATAGTTTTCAGAGAAGTGGCCTTTGATTCCTTTTGTTAGGTTGATTCCTAGGTATTTCAGTTTTTTGGATGCTATTGTGAAAGGAATT
>NW_004624808.1:276577-308995 GCF_000247695.1 Heterocephalus glaber
TTTTTTGTATCATTCTCTTAGTCTCCATTGCATTGATTTCTCCTCTGATCTTTATAATTTCCTCCCTTGTATGAGCTCTGGGGTTGTCCTGCTCTTCTTTTTCTAGAAGCTTGAGGTGCAGCATCAGGTTGTTTAATTGGGTTCGCTCTGTTTTCCTAATATGAGTATTCACTGCTATGAATTTCCCTCTTAAGATTGCTTTCATTGTGTCATGTAGATTCTGATATGTTGTTTTAGCATTGTCATTTAATTGAAGGAACTGTCTGATTTCTTCTTTAATTTCCTCTGTGATCCATTGGTTATTCAGAAGTGTGTTGTTCAATTTCCATGTGTTTATGAAATTCTTGTGGTTTCTTTTGATCTCCAATTTCATCATACTATGGTCTGAATAATATACAGGGGATAATTTTAGTTCCTTTGCACTTACTTAAACATGTTCTGTGAGTGAGTATATGGTCTATTTTGGGGAATGACCCATGGGCAGCTGAAAAGAATGTGCATTCTGATTTTGTGGGGTGAATCACTGCAAACATCTGTTATATTCATTCGTTCAAGAGTTTGATTGAGTTCTACTATTTCGTTGCTTATTTTTTGTCTAGTTGATCTATCTATTTGTGACAGTGTGGTATTGAGGTCCCCCACTACTATTGTATTAGTGCTTTATATGATTTTTCATGTCTATTTATATTTGTTTTATATAGTTGGGTGCACTAGTGTTTGGTGCATAGATATTTATGACTGTCATCTCTTCCTTTTGGATTGTTCTCTTTGCAAGGATGTAGTGTCCTTCATTGTCTCTCTTAATCAGTGTTGGTTTGAAATCCACTTGATCTGCAAAGAGGATAGCTACTCCTGCTTTTTTCAGTTTCCTGTTGCACAGAGCATTGTTTTCACCCTTTAACTTTCAATCTATGAATTTCTTTTTGAATTAAGTGTGTTTCTTGTATGCAACATATTGTTGGATCTTGCTTCTTGACCCATTCTGCCAGTCTATTTCTTTACATTGATGGTTATAACTGATACATATTGACTTATCATTGTCATGACTTTTTCTTTTTGTTTGTTTCTCCCCCTTTGCATTTAATTTCTTGTCATGCCTGATGGAGTCATTCTGCTGGGCTTCCTGGGTTTGTGATCCTCATTGTGTTTTCCCAGGATATTGTCTAAAATTTTTGTAGTGCTTGTTTCATATTCATGAAGTTCCTAAGGTGTTCTTTGTCATGAAAGTATCTTATTTCTCCATCAATTTTGAAAGAAATTTTTGCAGGGTACCTCAATCTGGGTTGGAGGCTGTTTTCCTTTAGGGCTTGAAATACTTCACTCCAAGCTCTTCTTGCTTTAAGAATTTGTGTTGAGAAGTCTGCTGTGATTCTGATGGACTTTCCTTTGTATGTGATTTGTTTCTTTTCTGTAACTGCCTGTAGAATTTTGTTCTTCTGTTGAGTTTCTGGAATCTTAACTATTATATGCCTGTGTGTAGGTTTTTTGATCAAGGCTAGTTGGAGTCCTATATGCCTCACTTATCTGTATGTCAATTTATTTTCCCCTGCTTGTGATGTTTTCTGCCATCACTTTTGTGAACAGTTTTTTAATGTCATCTGTACTCTCTCCTGTTTTTCCATTGCCTCTGATCAGTCTTATGTTATTCTTCTTTGCATTGTCTTGCAGCTGCTGGATTGATTTTTCATGGTTCCTTATTGCATTAAATAAATTTTTCTTTTCCTGGTCACTAATTTCAATCCTATCTTGTATAGCTGAAATTCTGTCCTCACATTGGCTAGTTCTGCTGCATAAACTTTCAATGAAGTTTTTCCTCTCCTGAAAATCTTTGCATCTTTTTTATGGATTCCTTTTCTTCCTCTGCTGGGATTTCATCATGTTCCTCAGCTCCTCTATTTTTTTTTATCTGTGCCTGCTCTAGATTTATTAATCATGTCTTGCACTATGTGCACAATCTCTGCTCTTATCTGAGAAATTGTTTCTGATTTCATTTTTACCAGATTGTCTTTTGTTGCCAGTTCAGGAAGTCCATGGTTGAGTATCAGATTGTTCCATCTTGTTTCCTTTTGGGGTTGCTTTAGGTGATGTCAAAGTCTGGTTTTGAGACTTATTTATATGTCTTCTCATTTCAATGTGTAGGGGGGGTGTGCTGTTGGCACCTGTGCAGCTCACCTCCTTGGCGCTGGGCAAGGCTCTGCTCCTCTGCACTGGGGGCGGTGGTATAGGAGCCCGAAATGCTCAGGTGCTCGGTGCTGGGGGCCTCTGCTCCTCTGTGCTGGGGGTAGTGGTACTGACATTTCTTTTAAAAATAGATTTATGTGGGTATAATTAATGTACAGCAGTGCAAATATTTTATGCATACAATTAATGAGTTTAGATTTGTGCATATGCCTGTAAAATAATTATAACTATCAAGTAATAGATTATATTAAAAAAGAAAAATCTGTGTTATTCCTTGAAATTGCTCTCTGATATACCAACCACATTGGACAAATAGCCAGGATGTTTTCAGGTTTGTAACTGAATTTATTTTGCTTTGTAAAAATTTGACCTACCCCTGAGCTTACCTACATCATGCCTCCCAGCTTATTATCTTTGCTTCAACACTGTCATTAACAAACTCATCTTTTTAGATTAACTAGAGCCCTTGAAAAAGATTTGCTATCATTCCTTCTGTGGTGTTTTTCTCCTTTGTCAGGAAGGTAGATAAGATAAAAGCCAAAAAAGTGCGATCCCTATAAAAAAAAAACCTTAGCTTTTTTCTCATTTCCATTTTTCTCTAAGATGTATTTATAGTTTTTATTTCTGGAAAGCCTTTTTCATTACATGATGCATAAACATGACGAATGTGTAGTGATATCCATGCTGTTTGTGGTTGGTTTTCTCTTTATGCTTATATTTTCTTGCCCTTGGCAAGAAATAAAAAAAGTGATTTTTGCAGTTTTCTTCACTGGCTTTTTATGAGTATAACAAAGTATTTGTCCTTAATATTTTTCATAGATCTTTTAGTAATGCAGTTGTCAAATAAAACCTTTCCTCTCTGGGTTGTTGATTTTTATGGTCACAAGCAGAAGGTGGGTAATTTTAATCATTCGACAACACATTAGGATTAATGTGAAAAGGAGCAGACGTGTCTCCAAATGTGCATTGTATACACACACACACACACACACACACACACACACATACACAGAGATGAATGTATGCAAGGCTTGATAAATACCTGGTGTTTCTTTGTCCCTCAAAGCTTTTGTTGGAGTTCTTTAAGGAGTTAAAAACTTTACGCACAGAGACTACCATCTGATATTGCCCATAGTACAGGCAGCTCAAAGCAAATGCCAAGAGTTTTATTGGTTTATTTTTCTCAATTTGTTGCTGCATCTGGTCTCATTCATTGCATAGATGTCAGCTGATGTAGACAGACAGAAGGAGGTGATTGAAACATATAGATTCCAAGTGGCAGTCGGAGGCTATCTAAAAGCATTTTATGTCTTTGTATTTGTTTCCTGAAGTTTAATGAACACAAAAGACAGTAAGGATTGACAAGCCAGAATACTCCAGTGTGAGCTGCCAGGGAGTGCTTACTGCTGTGACTGTTTTATTAGTACCAAGTGGCAGGATCACCCTGCAGACAGTACTCATCTTCCCAACAAGTTGAAATATAATTACAGAGTATCTTCTTCTGCTATATGCTTTCTTTGTACATTTTGTATTCTGCTTGAGTCCTCACGTTTTTTCAATTTGAATTTACTCTGAAATTATGTTATTTATCGTCTTCTCTTTTGATGGATGGTCACTTACTGTTCTTCAAGCTTTCCAATTCACTTGTCACCATTCACTTCAGAGTAGATGGTACCCAATAAAGAAGAATGATGCATATTCTCTACCTCACAAAAGCCAAGAATATATCATAGTAATGCTATAGATTGTATGAGTATTTGCATATATTGGAGGGATTAGAAATGAAATTAGAAAATTGAATCAATGGGAAAAAGATGATCCATTACCTGCTCAGATGGAGTAGGTATGAAATGGTTACATCCCTAATGACTCAAAATGTTTTGTTCTGGATTTCATGAGCAAATTTTATGGAGACATTTTTTGCATGTGTTTCCAATCTTTAAATTTTGCTCAGATGCCTTTGTTTTAAGATGGGATTATATTGGCTATGTTTCCTTTAATCCTAGGAAATTTAGAAGGTTACATTAAGGAGCAACTGTATTCTTGAGCATTTATATACAATGCACTATTACATGAGGGATCCAAGCAAACCCCTAGTATAAATAGGATGGTAGAACAATAGCCACCATGTTTACTTTTCCACACAAAGTGAGAAAGGATCCAATCCCTAACAGTTGTGTGTTAAGTATAAAGTACAGGTTCAACTCCTACTCTGTTCCAGTTATTTAGATTCACACAAAGGAAAAAAATCTGCCTCTTTAAATAAATAAATAAATAGTGAATCTATCTAAAAATATTTCATAAGACAGTAGTTTGAGGACAGCTTTCATTAACAAATAGAGAGCTGTGGCATTCTGCGTCACTGGTATTATAATGATAAGAGGGTGAGAAGTATAAAGCTGCAGAAGAGATTTTCCCAAAACATGAAAACCATCAGTATGAGGATCCCATAGAAAGGAAAGAGGAGAGGCGCTGGTGTTTGAGCTAGAAAGGAGCAAAGTAAAGCTTCACCTTCATTCCCTCACCCTATGGAATCACTGTTTTGTTTATAGTATATCAAAAACTGACTTGTCTTCTTTTTACCCACTGTTTATTAGAACATAAACTCTTTGAAAGGAGCAACATATTCTGACTTGTTCACAATTTGTTTTTATTCCATAATACACCTTCCCTTCCTCCTGAAGTAAGGGCAGCCATTATATTCTCCATTTGATAACCTGGGAAAACAAAAAAGCAAGGATACTAAGTGTTTTATCAAATTAATGTATTCATTTGTATCCTGATTTTGTAATGATATATTTAACAAAAATACAAAAAGTACAGAAAACGATAACACAGGAATTGGATTTAAAAGCAGAGACAAACAATAAGAAGAAAATGAAGTCAGAAATAAGGTTAAAAGTGCTAATCATACAACTGGTATGGGCAAAACCCAACTTTGGCTCTAAGCTTTCTAGAATCCACTGTACAAAAGGAGAACTTAGTGAGTTATAAGAAACACAGTGTCTATATAAACAGCAGAGGTGGACCTGGCCAAGTACTGTAATTTATCTGCTTTTGAATTAACCACATAGCCCTCCCCTGATGTAACATTATATTGCTAGATAATTAGATATAAAGTTCATGCTGTCTCTCTGCTATGTAACAGACATGTGTAGGGCACAATGCAGATAGGGACATGTCATAAATACTGAGAATGCATCAGGCCTTAATCATTGTTTCCTAGCTTACTTTCTGAACCTGGTTGTCCAGGAAATGTGAATAATCATAGGAGGCCATTTCAGAGCAAACTTTCAATACCACAAATAAACATATCCTTCAGAATGAAACAACACATTTAGATGTGTGTGTGTGTGTGTGTGTAGGGGGGATACTGGAGATTGAATCCAGGACCTTCACACTGAGGTATATTCCCAGCCCTTTTTATTTTGTTTTATTTTGACGCAAGGTCTCACTAAGTTGTTAATTGCTCAGGCTGTGCTCAAACTTGCTGTTTTCCTGCCTCAACCTCCCGGAGTTCAGGGATTATGGCTATATGTTATCATGCCTGGAGCATTTTGAAATCTTAAGTGAGGATAATAGTCATATAATGTGGAGTTTTATGGACGTCATCTTCTAAATTATTGTTTAAATTGTACAGAACTTGTGCATCTCTGGAAATGCATAAACCTAACTTTCGGTCACTGGAGTAGTTAGTAAAGTTGCCACTAGTTTATTCCTTTATTTTTATTTGATTTAAGAAGAATATGCTACTATAGTATTACATAATCTATTAACAGAACTCTTTAAAGATTGGTCTACAAAAGGATATGATTCAGAGCAATATCTGAGTACTGTCTTTGATGCCTCATGCACATCTTAATTTAGAGTGCTGATGTTTTGGAAATGCTAGTTAGCAAAGAGTATAGAAAAAGTCTGATTTTATTATATTTTCTCTTGGTCTCATTCAAATTGCAGGAAATTTATAGTGTGGAAAAACACATACAAAAATAGAGTCAGATCTTAATGATTTAAATCTTACTGAGAAAAATCTTTATGGATTAAAATGTTAGACATGATTTCTCCAAACTGCCTTTACAAGCACTAAGACAGGCAGGTGAGGGATTGCAGCAGATAATTTTAATAAAATAACCAGAAAAGATGTGCTGAAAATGACAGGAAGAAGAGTTACTGGTATTACAACTCCTCCAACTCCAAGCAGCCTGGAGAGAGATGCTTAGCACCTAGGAGGGGGAAAAAAAATTAATGCCGTGCATTAGAACTGTAATCCATTACAAGGCCAATGGCAGCAAAACCCAGTGCTGGTCAATGGTCCAAACACCTACTCCCAGACTAATACAAATTGACTGACCCACAAAAACTGCACTAGCCAAGAGCAGAGCATGAAAACTACTCAGGCTTTGATTTGGAAGTTAGAGCTAGACCTGCTGTGCTGAGACTCAGCATGAGGTAGAAACTGAGGCTTCTATCCTCAGGCCAGAGCTTGCTGATGGAGCTCCTAAACCTGCCCCAGCATCAGATAGATACTTGTATGCCAGTAAGGAAGACTCAAGTTTTGACCTGCATCATTGTCAGTCTTGGAGTAAGCCTAGGCCATCCCATCTCCCAAGACTGTGCAGGATCCTGCAGCTTTGAAACTCATGTGCAAGCCAGCTTAGCATAAGCTTGGTGTCCAAGAGACTGCTTCCATCTCCCATCTCCCGATCTCAGGCAGCACAGCTATCCACAGGCCAGTGCCTACAGATGGAGCCTCACAACTGGCCCTGGTACCAGGCAGAGAACCACACCCTGATGTTGTGGACTCGCATTCCAGCCTGTATCACCACAAATTAAGCATGGGCCTGGGCGCACCCCCAAGAATGTCCAGCTCCTAGTAGTGTGAGACTCAGGAGGAAGAGACTGCCTTCATCACCATTACTCCAACTTTGGGCACCACAGCAAGAAGCAAGACTCCACATGCCTAGAGGAAGTAGTTAGGACAAGATACTGTCTTTGAATCCAATGCCTGGTTAGTGAAACCTTCATGGCCCCGATCCTGAGGCCAGTGCCTGTAGGTGGAACTTCTGGACTAATCCTCATTCCAGGCAGTTACTCATGGCCTGATATACCAGACTCCTCCCACCAGCATCACTTGTGGCTGAATGAAGTGGTCTTGAGCCATGAGTTGACTAACCTTAGCATAGCAGTGAGAACAATGATCCTACCCCAGTGCTGCTCTGATCTTGATGGGCTTGGACGCAAAGCTTTGGAAACATAGCTTTGTGGTATTGATGGCCTTATGCATGGAATAGGAGCCAGGGGCTGGTTCCTATGTGGTCATGCTGCGTACAACAGGGCAGAACTTCACAGTCAATGGCTGTGGATGAGGCATCTGGCCTGGTGCTGGCCGCAGGGAGAGGCTTAGGGGTGGATGTCCTTTTTATGTACTTCCTTGTTCATGCTGTACAACACATCAACTGCATATTTGGGACATACCAGCATTTGTATTTTCCTGTAGTACTGAAGCACTGACAACACATTAACAACAGATTCTTGGCAAACCTGGGCCTAGATGCCATCCAGTGCTAAGATAGTGGAAGTGACTATAGAATCAGAAAAAAACAAGGGACCTACTTATAACATCTATAAAACAGGCGAAAAACAAAGCCAGATTATGAAGACTGAAATAAATACCTAATCATTCAATATCCATATGTTGTATATCAATAAGCAAGAGCTTTTAGGAAACCATGATATCACCTAATACTCAAAATATGGAGCCAGAAACTGATCAGATAATGCAGTAATCAATTTTGGAGCACTCTTTAGATAGTTTAAAGCAGTTGTTGTAATGAAACTTGAGGAGCTTGAAGAAAATACAGAAAAACCTCACTACTATAAAAAAGAAACTTAACAAATGTGTAGAAGGAATTTAAAAATTGAACAGAAATACTCAAACTAAAAAGCACATTTGGTTAAATTAGCAGTGCCATTAAATGAAAAGAAAGAGCAGAACAGTTCAAACAGAAGACAGAATCATGACTGTGTTAAGGTACATAGATGAGAAAAAAGAATGAAGAGGAATGAAGAAAGCCTGGAGGAATGTGGGGTCAATATTAAAAGAGCACATATTTGGGTTATTCGGGTTCAAGAGGGCATTAAGAATACTAAAGAGGTAGAAAACTTATTCAAAGAGACAATTACAGAAAACTTCTCCAAATTAGATACAAATATCCAGACAAAAGAATGACAAAAGTCACCAGGCAAAATTGACTCAAGCAAGTCTAACTTCAAGACAACTTTTAATAAAGCTCATAAATGTGATAAAGAGAAGATTCTCAAACAGCAAGAGAAAGGAAGCAAATAACACATAGGCATGTTCCAATTTGCCTGTCAGCCAATCTCTCAGCAGAAATCTTACAAGCCAGGTGGCAGAGACATGAGATTTTCACAGTACTGAAGAGGAAGGGAAAAATAAGTTTAATTAAGAATATTCAACCCAGCAAAGTTAGGTTTTTGCAATAAAGGAGAGATAAAGAAGTTCCCCAACAAATAGAAGCTAAGAGACTCTATCTCTACCAGACTTGTTCAAGAAATGCTAAATGGAAACAAGAGATATTAATGAGTACAAAGAAAACACTGGAAGGTAAAAACTCACTGGTAAGAGTAATTATACAAAATAATTCAGAATGCTCTAATATTGCAAGCATGGTACATAAACCATTCATACTTTTATTATAAAAATAAAAGATAGTAACCATACTAAATTATTAAGAGATAATCAATATAAAAATATATGGAATGGATATCAAAAATGCAAAATATGGGGAGTAATGGTGTGCATGTGTAGTGTTTTCTTCTTTGTGACAGTTCACCGTAATTGACTTGACAGGCTTAAGCGACTATGGAGGGGCCAGTGGATTGTGGGGCACCATACTCATCAATAGCAAGTGGAAGTGACTACTGATGTTCTTAGCTGAATGTGCTGTTAGGAGGTGGGCTCTCCTGGCCACCATGAAGTCAGCAGCTTTGCTCTGCTACATCCTTCTGCCTTGATGTTCCTTCTTTGAAGTCAGCCAACCATGGACTGAAAGTGAATTTACACCTCTCCTTCAAGTTGTGGATATCAATTATTTTGGCCCAGCAATGGGCAAGTTGACCAATAACTTATTAGTGTATTTTCTCCTGTTCACTTTTTTCACTTTTATTCTCATCTTTAAGACCACGTTAAGTGGCTATCATTTCAAATTGCATGCTATAATAAAAGATATATATATATATAGATATAGATATGACAAATCAAAAGTCAATAAGGAATCAAAATATACCACTGGATTAAATTATTCAACCACAAAGTCAGACTAATACAGTAAGAAAAAAGAAACTACAATAAACCAAAGAACAAGATACAAATAAGGGTACAAAAAGTAAGATTGATATAGATAACTATTAATACAAATGGATGACTGCCAGAGACCCCTGTAGTCAGGTTGCAGTCCCCACCTTCCCAGTATATGACACAGACCTGAGAAAAAAATATACTAAAAGACAGAACTATGAGAGAAAGCGGGGCACCAGGACGACCAATGGCCGTGCAGCTGACAAAGGCCCTGGCCAGTCCCAGGCACTGACTTTTATTGGCCATCAATTGGGGTAGAGACTACATGTGGTTTCTATGGAAATTAATGTAAATAAGGCTCATAAAGGACAACACAAAGCATTCTCAAATTAGAAGCAAGATAGACAAAATATATGGTTGTAATTAGAACATTGCCCTTCTAGTCCGAAGGTTTTAGTTATGGGAACCGAATTTGGGTGTGAGTTACTCTGACCTCAGCACTTAGGCTTCAGCCAGACTCACTTCTATAAAGAAGCCAACTGTGGGGTTAACTCCTCACAGCCTGCTTTGGGCATAATCGGTATTACAGTCCTCTGCAGATGACAGTGCCCAATTAAAAGACAGAGTGACTGAGTAGATGAAAATAATAAGGCCCAAATGTACATTGCTTATAAGAAACTCAC
Organism: Heterocephalus glaber; assembly: GCF_000247695.1. Next base: position 286,760 of record NW_004624808.1, read on the forward strand.
TTTATGTCTAAGGACACACATAGCCTCAAAGTGAAGGGATTGAATTAGATTCTCTATACAAGTAAAATCTGAGAGAAAGCAGGTTCCATTATACTTATCTCAGATAAAATAGAACTTAAATCAAAACCAGTAAAAGAGACAAGGAATATCATTATTTAAAGATAAAGGTCTCAATTCAGCAAGAGAAAATAACCATATCATAATATGTGAAGCAAATATTAATGGAAAGAAGAGGAGAGATAACTTCCAATACAGAAATAGTTGTGGACTTTAGCACACATCTTTCAGCAATGGACAGACCAACTAGCAATAAAATGAGCAAAGAAATAGAGTTAAATTATAGCTTAGACCAAATGAACACAGCTACAGAACCTTCCATCCAACAGTTATCAAACATACATTCTCTCGTGAGCACATGGAATATTTTCTGGATAGATCACATGATAAAGAACAGAAGAAGTCTCAGCAATTTTTTAAAAAAAATTAAATGCATTAGAGTACCTTTTCCAAGCGAAATACATCAAAACTATAAATCAATAAAATAAAAAGTTTTGAAAAAACAAAAATTTCCACTGTCAATAAACAAGGTATCAAGGAAGAAATGAAACAAGCGATTTCTTGCAACACATGGAAGAGAAGACACAACTTACCAAATTTATTAATTTAATTAACTTATTTTTATTAGTACATGTTTGTCATACATAATGATTATGTTTATAATGGGGAGCTGGTACATGTACCAGAATGTAACACATCTTCATTCCCTTTTTAGCCCCTTCTCCTCCCCTCTCTTCCACATCTCTCCATCCCTTGGTCTCCTTCCCATTTACAAAAACTCTATTTCCATTTTTTTCCTCAATTCTTTTCTTCCCATACTCTTTTCCTCTCTTTCCCCCTTCCTTCATCACTTCTTCCCTTCTCTCTTGGAAAAGATCTCCCTACTTTCTAATATCAATCTTTTATTTTTCACTTTATTTATATTTTGAGACTATAATGTTGAGTGAAATAAAGCAGACACACAAGCTTAAAAAGGGTATAGTTTCTCTTATATGAGAAACACAACATACCAAATCTTATGGGATACAACAAAAGTGGTACTAAGATAAAAGTGTACATCAATTAGTATTTGCATAGAAAAGTAGAAAGATGTCATATATAAAGCTTATTTCAGGATCTCAAGGATCTACAAAAACAAGGAGCTACAAAGCCCATAATTAGTAGTAGTAAAGAAATAATAATGATCAGAGGAGAAATAAATGAAATGATGACTTACCAAATAACCCAAAATGTTAGTGGAATGAAAAGCTCGTTCTCCAGAAAGATGAACATGATAAACTTTTAGGTAGATTAACTAAGAAAAAGAGAGATAGAAAGAGATAGATAGATAGAGAGAAGACTCAAATTAAAAACATGAGAGATAAAAAAGGGAGATATTAGAATTGGGCACCACAGAATTAGAAAATATTACTATAAATTATTATGAGTAACTACATGCCAACCTAGAAAAAATGCACAAACTCCTAAATACACACATATTACCAAGGCTGAATCATGAGGAAATATAAAACCTGAACAGCCCAAAAACAAGTAATGAGATTGAATCAATGACAAAAAAGTTTCCATCAACAAGAAGCTCAAAACCAGATAGCTTAATTGCTGAGTTATACTAAAAACTTGAAGTTTTATTAAATTATCTCCCAGAATCAAGTGAAGAATTATTTCAAATTCTATGAGGTCAGCATTATCCAGATATGAAACCCAGATAAGTATACTATAAATAAAGAAAACTAGAGCCCAGTATCTTTGATGACTATTGATTCCAAAATCCTAAGTAAACTACAAGAAAACAGAATCTAATGTCATATTCAATTATTCCCCAGGAGCAAGTGTGATCTGTCCTAGGAATATGAAAATGGTTCAGAATATATGTCAACAATGGGATATACCACATAAACAGAAAGAAATACGAATCACTTAAATACAAAAGGCATTTGATAATGTTCCAGATCCCTTCATGTTAAAAATTTGTAACAAATTATATATAGAAGGAACATGGCTCAACATAATAAATACCATGAAAACTAAACTAATAGCTAACATTACATTGAGTGGGAAAAGGTAAATGCATTCTATGTTCAGTAACAAGAGATGGACACCCACTTTTACCACTTTTACCACTTTTATTCAACACAGTATTGGAAGTCCTAGCCAGAGCAATCAGGCAAGAGAAAGAAATAACAGCATACAAATTGGAAAAAAGGAAGTCACATTTTCACTGTTTGATATTGGCATGATATCATACACAGGAAACCTCAAAGACTCCACCAAATAATTATCAGAACTAATAAACAAATTCAGCAAAATTATAGGACACAATCAGAATACAAAGGTTAGTAGCAGTGCTGTATGCTATTAGAAAATCTGAAATAATAATAAAAAACAATCCTATTTACTATACAACAAAAATGTTTAGGACTAAATGTAATTAATGAAATGAAACTACCCTACAAAAAAAGTATAAAATTATGATAAATTGAAAGGGATACAAAAAATCTCCAAGAGACATTAATGTTCATGGATTGGAAGAATCAATATTGTTAAAATGTCCATAATGCCCAAAGGATCTACATATTGAATGCAATTCCTATCAAAATACTAATGGCATATTTCACAAAACTAGAAAGAACAATCCCAAAATTTGTAAGAAACCACAAAAAACTCTAAGTATCAAAGCCACCCTGATCAAAAACAACAAAGCAGAAGAATTACACTACCTAACTTCAAAATATATTGCAATGCTGTAGTTATTAAAACAGCAAGGCACTAGCATGAACATAGACACAAAGACCAAGGCAACATAGCAGAGATCCTAAAATTAACCCCATGCATCTATACTCAACTAATTTTTGACAAAGATGCTAAAACCATTCATTGGAGGAAAGATAGACTTTTTAAGATATGGTGCTGGGAAAATTGAATAGTCACCTGCAAAAGAGTAAAAATAGACCCTTATCTCACAGCAGTTACAAAAATCATCTCAAAATAGATTAAAGACTTAATATAAATCTTCCACAAAAATGCTACAAGAATAAATAGGGGAACTACTTCAAGATATTGGGTTGAGCAAGGAGTTTTTGGAAAAGACCTCAAAAGAACAGGAAGCAAAAGCTAACATAGGCAAGTAGGATTGTGTCAAACATAATGTTTTTGTAGAGTAAAGGATAAAAGCAATAGAGTGAAGGATAACCTATAGAATGGGAAAAATATTTGTAAATTGTACTTCTGATGAGGTTAATATCCAAAATATATAAGAATCTGCAGAAACTTAATAGCAAAACCAAATTACCTGATTAAAAATTGGACACTGGACTTAAACATTTCTGAAAAGACATACAAATAGCCAATAGGCATATGAAAAATGCTCAATCAAGGGAATTAAAATAAAAATAACAATGAGTTATCACCTCATCCTCGTAAGAATGACAGTTATCAAAATGACTAAAGACAGCCAGTACAGGAGTGGTGGTGGAGAAAAAGAACACACACATACTGCTGATGGGAATGTAAATTAGTATAGCCACTATGGAAACTGAACAGAATTTCTTCAAAAAATTAAAAATACAGCTATTATGTAATCCAATAACCCCCCCCCCGCCCCACAGTGTACATGTCAAAAAGGACATCAGTATTTTGAGGAAACATCTGCACTCCCATATTCATTGCAGCACTATTCATGAGGCCAAGAAATGGAAACCTCCTATGTATCCATCAACTGATAGAGAAAATATGGTACATAAAAGGAAACCTTGTCATTTGTGACAACACGAAGGGAGCTAAAACATGATTATGTTAAGCGAAATGAGCCAGGCAGATAGATAGTCAAGAAGTGCAGAATCTCACTCATAGGTGGAATGTAAAGTTGATCTCACAGCAGTTCAAAGTAGAATGGTGGTTCCGAGAGGCTGGGGAGGGGAGGGAGGAGGGGAAACGGGAAAGGTTGATCAAAAGGCACACACCTACAGTGAGATAGGAGGCCAAAATTTGGTGTGCTGATGTACAGTAGGGTGACTATAGACAAAAGCAATGTACTATACCTTTCAACAATTAAAAGAAAGGATTCAGGAAGTTTGCACTACAAAGCGATTATGTGTGTTTGAGGAGATAAGTATGTTGAAACTAACTGAATTGTACACAATGTATACATCATTTTAAATAACATGTGTTGCCCAATTAATATGTAATATTGTATGTTTTACATATAACTTAAAAGTATTTAGTTTTAAAAATGAGCAAACATTGATACATGAAAGCATGTATATATTCTTTTAAAAGAAGAGAAAGAAATCAGACTATAATTTGAAAGAAATGAGATATAGAAACTGAGAAATCAATTTAGCGGTTATGCAAAAAGAGGATTCAGTGATAATATGTTGTCTTTATCTTTTTCTTTCTTTTTTTTTCTTTTTTGGTACCGGTGATCGAACTCGGGTCCTTGTGCTTGGGCAGCAGGTGGTGAAACCACTGAGCTAAATCCCTGGCCCTGTTGTCATTATCTTTTTTTTTAGTTCTTTTCTTGGTACATTTTAGGTATACAATGCATTTACATTTATCATTGGGTGTTTGTACATGATGTATCTTGGTTCTTATTTTTTTTCCCCATTATCTGTGCACCCTTCACCCCCTCCGCCCTTCCCTATTTACATAGACTTCATTTCCTTTTTTTTTTCTTTTCTCATAGTTTTTTCTTTCCCTCTTTTCCTTTCCCCTTCCCCTCCCACCACCCCTACCCCTTTAGACCTTTTCTTCCTATTTCAAATTATCAATTATTCATTTTAATCATTTTAATCCTTGTTTACACTATCATTATCTTTTGAAAGAATCAAACAATTTAAACAACGGTTTTCTTAATGATGAATTCCAGGGACATATGGGAGACCCTTATCTCTAACTTCAGTTTTTCAATAAATCTACAGCAACAATTTTCTAATGGATGATTCTTAAACAGATTCTCCAATAAAAGCTTAGTGACACCTAATATCATCTTTCAGTAGAAGCATTTGTGTGAGAAACAAGGTAAAGTAATGCAGGAACACGAACTGTATGAACAAAATGAGACCAGAGTTTACAGTACCTTGGAAGACAAAGTCCACAGTTTTCCCTTAATAATTTGAGGCCTTGGTTTTAATTTTGGGGGGAGGGGCTTTTTGTTTGAGACAGGGTGTCCCTCTGTAGTCCTGGTTGGCCTGGAATTCACAGGGCAGCCCAGGCTCCTCTCCAACTTGTGGTGATTCTTATGCTTCAGCATCCAGAGTGCTGGATTTACAGGTGTGTGCCACTATGCCCAGCTATGGCTTTTAGTAAGAATTATTTTGGTTAGTTAGAAAAGAATGGCTGGAGAGGGAACAAAACTCTACTGAACGGTGTAAAAGAAAAGAAAAGGAAGCTCTACGTTTTTTTCCAGGTATCTATATTTTTCCATAATATTCCAGGCACTATACTTTGAAGAGTCCTGAAGAACACATCACATAGGCCAAAGGGCAACAGTCTGGTGCATAACAGAGTGTGTAGGCATCCCTTTCTACATATGGGCCACTAACTTTTAAAGAGAAACAAGTTGTCTCATATATGTCCCATTAAATAAACTCATAAACATTTCTAGTTTCAATGTGTATTTCTCCTTCTGGCTCCATAGAGGAAAAGGGTACTTGTCTTGTTTACCACTAAATAGCTATTGAAAAGGTCATGAGTTGACATTTACGAGATATGTAAAAGATGTTTATTGAAGGACACAATTACTTAATAATGGCTCCTATATAATAAGGAGAGGTATTTTTATCCTTGATAATAGTGAGGATCTGCAACTCTAAACCTTTAAATGACATATACATCCTGTACTTCCCCTTAGTAAGTGATGGTGGCATGCCATGAACACAAGTGTTATTAATGGCAAAGACCAGTGGACAACGTTGTGCCCTCATTAAGCAAACAGGGAAAATAAACGGTGTACAATCACTGGTTGTAGGTATTGCAGATGCTGCAAAAACAAGGGCTGGTTTTCACTTCTGAATCCAAATGCATACGGCCATATAAAATTAAAAGTCAAACTTTTTATGATCTAAAGATATGAAAAAAATTCACAATATGTGACAGCACAAGTATCTAACTCTAAACAGAGAGGATCACAAGTTTTTTACTGAGAAGTTTGCAATGTAAGCAATAGTCTAGGGTGTGATGGTCTATATGGACATCACAGAATTTCGGTTTCTGAGACTTTTTCAGTCACTTTTCTTGCCCGTAAAAATGCTATTTGCAGTCCAAAATGGACTTTGCAGATTTACTTAAGGCTCAGTGACTTTAAAATAGGGAGATTATATTGGATTTCCTGGTTAGGGCCAATATAATCATATGCAATGTCTTTTTGATCCCCATTTTGTTTACTGAATGTTTTTATCTCTTTGGTTATATTGGTTGTATTGATGAGCCATCACCTAAAAATATCTCATTCATTGTTTCAAACAATAAGCTTTTGTTTTGAAAATTCCCTCTTCATTTTCTGTCATTTACTCTGCTCTTAATTGTATGTTTACTTTTTCTTATGTTTTTCATATGTTTTTCTAATTTATTGTGTTGATTTGTTTCAAGCATAATTAGTTGAATGATTGTCTTTATTTTTCCTCACATTCTAGCAAGTAAATTCAAATGTATAAATTTCTCTTAAATGGGATTTATGAGCATTCCACAGTTTGAACCATCATTATTAAGGTCCACTTAGCTCTTCATTTACATTAGAATTCATTATTTAACATATACTATATTTGTTGTTTCCTCCTCTCAAGATGTACAGGATTTTTATTGTTGCTTTAGTTATTATTTTTCTAAGATTTTTGTTTTTTAAGTAATGTATTTGTGAGACCAAACGCTCCGAGGAGCTGACTATAGTGAAGCACACCCAGGGATCCCAGCGGTGCCTCCAGAATGTAAGGCCAAGGGCCTTACCAAATGCTCCAAGGAGCTGAAGTGGAGCACACCCGGGGATCCCAGTGGTGTCTCCAGAATGTAAGACCAAGGCCTTACCAAATGCTCCAAGGAGCTGAAGTGGAGCACACCCGGGGATCCCAGTGGTGTCTCCAGAATGTAAGACCAAGGCCTTACCAAATGCTCCAAGGAGCTGACTACAGCGAAGACCACCCGGGAAGGAACACACCGGCCATGTTGGGAAAACAGACCTTTATTAGTCTGGCCAGAGGGCACTCACGAAGCAAAATAGCTCAGAGAGGCAACTGGCTCAGAGTCCGAGGCTGTTTTATAGGGGGTTGGGGGGGGGGTTACCATGTAGATTTACAGAAAGAAAAGAACAAAGGTTAGTGGCTCACTGTCACATGCTGATGGTCAGCAGACATCCTGACTAATAGTTATGACCACCCTGTTTACAGATTGTCCTATAGATACTGGGCCCCGGGACATTTGGATTTAGGGCAAACAGATGGCTGAGTAATCTCGCCCTATTACTGATTGTCCATTGTCCCGAGGCAAACACACTCCAACCATCAAATTTACAACAGAACCTAGGGGAGTAATTAACTTTTGAATCACACAGTCCCACATATTGAAAAGTAAAAAAAAAAACAAAACACAAGCATTTATTATGTTTAAGGTGATGTGGGCATGAACATAAAAAGGGCACAGAGGAGTGGCTTTCCCTGTGCTCCAGAATACACGGGGCAACAGGTTGGAAGAATTTAAGGACTGGAACTTAAACCATTTAAAGACATCTTTATCCATGACTGGCATTCAGACTGTGATTTCCTGAAGTCTAGGCTTCGGGGAGACACTGGACTATGGAAATTACATGCGGACTTTACCTATGTGGGCTTGCTGAGTTTCGAGGGGAAGTATTCCAAGATGAAGAATTGAGAGGGCAGAAATTATAGGAGACTTAGATCAAATCTGCTTGAATTTTCATGGCCTATGCTTGGAAGGCACATAAGTGCAATTCACAGTACTCTGTTGTAGCCCGGACTCAAGGTGAGGAAAAAGTTTGTTTCTTTACTGGGAGTGGGGGTGGAGGTTCACCAAGAATACCTTGTCATATTTTAAAACTGCCTGAATTGTACCATGTTCAAAGAACATATTTCTAGTATTTAGGCTTTAAAAAAAATTATATCTGTTAACACATATTAATAGTACACCCTAATGTGATTCACTGAGATATTTTCATACATGAAAACACGGTGCACGAATGATGTCTAGCCATCCTTCCACCCTTGACTTCCCTCTCTCTTCCCTTTGTCTCTAGAAATCCCTTTTAATTTTTATCCATGCCTCCCTAATTCCCTGTTTCTCGTTCTTCTACAAAATTAACTTATTGGTACCTGGAAATGAGTGAAAATATATAATGCTTATCTTTCTGTGTCTGGCTTACTTCACTTAACATACTGATCTCCAGTTCCATCCATGTTGCTGCAAATGGTGAGATTTCACTCATTTTTATGACTGAGTAGTATTCAGTTGTGTAAATAATATATAATATTTTCCAAAAACATGTGTCTCAGTGGTAGAAAATATTTTGGCTTATATTTGCTTCATATCTCATACTATACTGTTATTTTCAATGCTTGTTTTAAGAATTATTTAAAACAATTTATTATCGAGATGTTTTTGTTTATCCAATATTAGACCATTTGTTTTTTGGTTATCTCACATTAATATAGAAGGTACTGATGGTGCATGTGTTGAGTTTTGAGTACTCTTATAGTTGTCCTTTTATTTATTTGCTTGTTTTTTTCCACATCTATTCTGGGTTTTTTTTTTTTTTTTTTGGTACCGGGGATCGAACTTGGGTCCTTGAGCTTGCGCAGCAGGCGGCAAAACCACTGAGCTAAATCCCTGGCCCCATCTATTCTGTTTTATGAAGTTACTGAATTCTCTGAGCCTAGTGCCTGGACAATAAGTGGGTTTACATGAATCACCCACCCCAGCCTATCTGGAGCCTTGTGTCCTGTTCCTTACTAGTTTGAATTAGTCATTTTCCCTGCATGCTGGGTCCCAAGCACTTTCTATATCTTTCAGCAAAGATTTTTCCACACATTTATTTCAGCTATCAAGTATGAGTTTGAGCCTTGTCAATATCTTGATCTCTCCATAGTTTCCTCTTCAGTTAAATTTGAAGAGCAAGCCATGAGAGGTTGCCACCTTGTTTCAAAATCTTCGATTTCATAAAATTAAATTCACCTCATATTTAAAAAGTAGATGTGAACATGTTATGTACATATTCCTTAGATTAGAAAATCCAGTTATTATAAACGAGGGTAAATCTCTCTTATCTGTACACAGTAAATTTATGAGTCTTATAGCACTATATTAATTATCTTATTAATAATCAGAAAAACACTATGACATAGTTATAGATGAGTAAATTAGGAAGTTAAGTAACTTGTCTATAAATGCAGCTAATAAAAATCACAAGTAGGATTGAGATACAGGTTGTTTGACTCCTCAAATTTTTTCCTGCTTTGCTTTGTCCATGCTAACTCCAAGAGGATTTTTCTGAGTCATAATTAAGCCACAAATAAAGTGCATGTTGAGTAAAGAAATTTTAAAAATAAGAATTCTAAGATATGTCATGTAAGTGTAATTATTGTGAGAGAAAGTAATAAAATTAAAATAAAAATTACATGTAAGTTTAGAAAAAAATGAGAAAATTAATATTCATCTAGAATGTGTGTTTATTTATTTAGATGTTTGGTAAATTTCTATTGGTATATAATCTCAAACTTAATGGAAAGTTTCAAGTACAGTACAAAGAACTTCCTTTACTTTTTATTCAGCTTCACAATTTAAAAAAAATTACAATCTTTTTCTCCCTGTCTTTTCTGTCTGTCTTTCTCTGTCTCCCTCTTTCTCTCTCTTAGTACTCACATGTTAGTGTTTTGGATTCTTAATATCCAGCTTATGTATGCAGAGTCCAGAGTTCAAAGCCACTATACACTACAAGCCAGGATTTGCACATAAAGCAAAGCCTTTATGACAGTACTTTTCTGAGGGTGCATAATGAATATGGTACCAAAAACAGGCACTGTTTTTGGCTGACAATATTTGTGGAGTAAAGTACTATAGATATGTTCAAAATAAATTCTGAATAATATTCTTCCCAAAACATAGATTCAAATGCAAAACTATAAGATAAAAAGAAACTTTTATTTGTTCAAAATGTTTCAGTGTAAGGCATGATCATATGCATGTGGGAAAGAAACATGCCACAACACACAAATCTGGGTGTCTGATTGGCCGCACCTGTCCATAGTCACCTACACTACTCACCCCTCATGAGGGGTTGTAGGAAGCAGGTCTATTGTGCTCAGCTAATACACAATCGTCATTCCCTTAGTTACGGGTCATGGCTTAGACCATTACTTCTAAAATTACATTTTTAAGTAGTGGGAGCTGACATATCACATGTATGAAATTTTCAGTTTCACTAAACAAAAGTCAAAGTTAAAGTCACATCATATCCCCTAAAGTCAGACTTTGCTCAGCAATCAAGTAGAAGGAGGCTGATTAAAGAATAAGAAACAGCACATTTTCTTCCAAGTGTTATTGACTTAGCATTGATTGATGTTTTAGCTCTGTCCACTTTGTGATATTAAAAAGAGGATGAACTGAAGGACTGATTTTGTGTACACTCATTTTCAATTTCTGTTCAGTGTTGGCTTGGAATAAAGCAAATAGTGAAGTGATAATGTTAGAGGAAAAGGGTAGCAGATATATGTCCAGATGGTATCAGAGGGATTTCCTGAAATGGCACAATGGAAATAGTAGGGAAAAAAATCACAGAACATATTTTATGTGGGTGGTATCTCTGTCTCCAGGTCAACCCCTTAGATATGTACATAAAACATTGAAAAGAGTCTCATAAGTACTGCTGTTTAGGATAATGATATGCATAATTTATGATTTTTTTTGTAATATGTGAGAAAGATAAACTTTTTGGATAGCAGAGTGGTAGGACAAGTTGACCTCAGATGTAGTATCAGAAAATGGCATGGAGGGCTGGGGATTTAGCTCAGTACCTCACAGTGGCATAGTGCCTGTGAGGTACTGAGTTCGATCCCTGGTACCAAAAAAAAGAAAACAAGAAAAAAAACAAAACAAAAGAAAAAGAAAATGGCATAGAATATTCACATTCTTCTTCCTATAGTACAGAAATACAAGCTTCATAGAAAAGCAATGATTAAGTCAAAGAAACAAATCATATATGGATTGAATATCAAAATATTTTGCCATATACATATGAAGATAGATGCTAATGTTCAGTAAGTTGTTAGGAGTGTTCAATTGAGTCCCATATGAACAAGGTTATACACCTACACATTAAAATGTAGGTTCCTTCATAGGAAAGATACTTTGGATACTATCAGTCACATAAATTTTCATTTAGCTTCTTTGGAAAGTGGTTGATTTTTAAAGGATACATTATCAATATATAAAGCTCACTAGTTTCAGAATTCTCTAAAAACGGAGATTTGATAGGAAGTTAATGTCAAGTGACAAAATCAAAATTAATCTAAAACTGTAAATAGCTCTCTAATCAGGACAGTTTGCCTCAGAAATACAGTTATATATTCATTCAAACTATTTATGGAAACTTTTATGAACAGAAAATTTGGGGTAAGCTGAGTAATGCCACCTAAAGCCAAATTGAAGGTTTTAGGAGCTATATATTCTGAAATGAGGATTGAAGATAAAGGTTGAAAAAGTATCTAACTCAACATTTCACTGTTTTTATGTTAAGATTTCCACAGAATAGTTACTTAACATTGCAACTGAGAACAAGTTTCATTTTGTTTTGCTTGTGGTGCTGTGGATGCAGTTCAGGGCCATGCTCTACTACCGAACTACATCCACAGCCCAAACTCATACTGGCCAAAAAATAGTTTATCTGTGGCAAAAGTACTTAAGTTTCCAAACTAGACCAATAAATAAATAAATAAATAGTAATATATAAATCACAATTTGAAAAGCAGTGCCTACAACCAAACTGAAAACAATGTTCTTATTTCTAAGTGGAGAAGCTCATATTGCTTCAATAATTTACTAATAATCAATTTTTGAATTTTAGTTGGATTGTGCACAAGTGCAATGAGTTTATGAAAATTCAAGAGGATTATATATTGCTATTTATCTTATGTACAATATATGGAAAAATTAGTCATTGAGCGCCAGACAGAATTTTCCATGGGATAAAGGGAAGTACACGACATGCTGAATTATTTTTTAAATTATTGTTAGAAGGACAGGATCTGCAGACTGATTCTTACTTGTTGCTCTGCCCCTTACTGCTTCTGTGACCTTGAGTAAAACAGTAAGAAAATGTAATGCCTCTTTGTTTCAATAAGGTTTTAGGGAGGATTAAATAAGTGTATTTGAAATCTTAGAAATGCAGCACCTGGTAAGAATGGAATAAATACTAGAGTTATTATGGAATAAAGGCAAAACTGTACAGATGAAGCAATCCATACTCTAAAGAAATTTCATTGTTAAAGAAGGATGAGTAAAAACAATAGAATTGGAGATGAAATTTTAAAAAATTAAAATTCAGACAAAAAAGAAAACAATGAATAATTAATTTCACAACATGAATTATTAGATTGAGAATACAGATTAAATTAATGCAGGCATTTGCACCTTGAGAAGATAATTGCAATAGGCAATTTTTAGGGAGGAGGAAATAAGATTGCAGAGAGTTGGGAGAACAGGGGGCAAAGGTCCAGCACCTAAAAAGCAATTTCAGTCCTTAGGAAGGTGGTAATATTTGCAATAGAAACCTGAACCTTCCAAGCTTGCCAAATTCAAATGTGATAACTTATTTTTATGCACTATCTTTGTGTCTACCCTAATTCTGAGTATCACTTTTGAAAATGCCAGCTTTGTGCAGTGGGATTTAAAGGGAAGCCAAAGGAATATGGTTGGGCCAGAAACTTAGAGGAAAGTATCACGATTCTGGGATAAGAATACGATGGAAAGTTTTAACACTTGTAATCCCAGTATCGAGGGAGGCTGGGGCAGAGGATTTGCAAGTTAGACTCACCTGGACAATTTAGAGAGATCTGGTCTCAAAATGAAAGATAAAGTGGTCTGGAGATAGAGCTCAGTGGTAGAGTATCCCTGAGTTCAGTTCTCTGTATTGAAAAAAAAAAAAAGGAAAAGAAAGAACTCTAAGGGTTTGGATGAATGAAATTCAAGGGGTGTTGGAAAACTCTATTTCTTTTTTATGAGGACATTAATGTAGTAGTCGTCTTCATAGTGTAATAGTATCCAGCAACCAGGAGAGTGCTAGCCATGTGGTAAGTGCTGAATATCTTTTTGCTGAGTTAATAAGTTTATTATTTTTTTACAGGAAGAACAGGTAATTTTTCCATGTTGTCCCAGTAACAATCCCATAGTGAGATGATCTTATGGCACAAATGAGGCAAAGGCATTTTCAGATTTCTGTTGCTGTTTAACAAGGTTACCCTACTCAGTCCATTAAGTATAACTTTGCTAAGCATCCACCAGTCTCTTTCCTTTGGGGATATTTTCCCAACACATATGTGCAAATAGTATTATCAGTGATTGACTAGAACTTTATTTACTAAACATCCCACCAGAGGAGATTAGCTGTAGCAACCAGTAACAAGTGTCATACTCTCAGGATGTTGTAGACAGCAACAATGACACCACTAATAGCTTGCTGTTACCACTGAATGCACTTGCATTCAAAGTAGCAATTTCAAACCAAGTGTGACACTCTAAGAACTTAACAGGTCATATTATTATTTCCACTAATAGCCTACAATTACAACATTCAGGCCTGTAACCTTCCATCTGCTCGTGAGATTACTGGGCATGATTTTCTGCCAAACCTTAAAATGTACCTTTGTAGTTGATACAAATATGAGGGATGTATCATAGTTTGTTTTAAAAGGCAGGGACTAAAGAACCAGAGAGAACTGGGTTTGAATCCTGTCAGTGATCTTTGCAAGCTTATTTTTTCTCTCTGAATTTTTCACTGAAAACATTCCTGCAGAAGGAAAACGAAATGATATCTCTTCTCGTAAATAGTAGGACGTAGTAGTTTAAAATATGGCTCCATGTTCCATGTGGGTTCAAGATGTAGAAAACTGAATAAGTGTTTTCACACTTTAATGAAAAGAAAAATCAAGACAAACTAAAAAATTATGTTTCTTAAGCCCGTTGGAAATTTAAAATTGCAAAGCCACCAAGGAGAAACACCTATCCTCCCTCAAGGAGAGAGGGGATACAGAAACTGTCAATTAAGGCAGAGCACCAGAACAATACAAAACTTCCATACACGTGGGCGATAAGAATGAGTACCATTTTGAATGAATTACTAAAATCTGAGTGCATGTTAGTGTTATGTAAAAAATAAAAATCCCTGGGAGGAACAGATACAAGGTGAGTTATTATCAGTCTAGAGGTTCTTTTCCATAGCCGTCTGTTTACTCAAGGGAAAGACTGCAGATAGGGCAGAGGACAAAGGAGAACTCCCCTTGCTGGTGCAAGCATTCAACAGGGCTCAAGGGCCACTGTGGCAAAGGTATGCAGCCTAATGTTACTCCTTGGCCTTCCTATCAAATGCCTTAAACTCCTGAAGAAGCACCAAATGTCACTCTCAGGGCACAGATAAAGATCTACTGTTATTGGAGAGATGGTAGAGGGAAAATTTTTCTTTATAGGGAGAAGGCAAGAGACAATAAAGGGCCTGGGATTATATACCAATCCTTTATATGTCTCCTGTGTTAGGAGTTGAGGTGGAATGTATCTCACAGACTAGACCCATAATAAATACAAGAAAAACCTTTGTCATGGGGAATATAGCTAGAAACACTGCAAAGCCTACCCATGAAGATTAAGTTCACAGGGCACATATAAGGCTGTGGGCAGACTAGGATAACAGAGAACTCTCCTTCCATAACACCACTCTGCCCAGCATGAATAATAATCAATGTTAACCTTGAGAGAGTCTCCTGGTATGGATCCCATACACAGGGATATTTACAAGCTTATAGAAGAGCATAGTCTTTGAGTAAAACTCTGCAGAAGCCCTGAGCACTCAATCTCAAGACAAGGTGATGCTAGAAGAAAGTCCGTGAAGAACAGAAAGTAAGCATAGAAACAACACCCACAAAATCTTAACCCATCTTCTGTCTAGATTAATTGAAATCCCCACCTAAATTGTTTGAAAATGGACATATCAATTTCTAGATGTAAAATCTATTTTTATCTCCCCTATTCTACATAAGAAAATGTTTGACATTAAATAATAAATACTACAAGACAAAATAAGTAAAAGAAACCCATTTCCAGGAGAAAAAGGAGTCAATAGGTTAAACAGATATTTGGGCAGACAAGAATTTTGAAATAATTGTGATTAATATGGTAAATAACACAGTAAAATATGTGGGCATTATGCATAAAACTCCAGAATTTCTGCAGAGACAAAGTATGAGAAAGATTCATATAGAAATTCTAGAGCCAAAAAAACCACAATAACACACAAAGAATTATTTTAACTATTCCACAGAGCATGTATATACTTTAAAAATTATGTTGTATGTGATAAAAATCATAAATGTTAACTGTCAAAAGTACTGAAATGCTTGATTTCCCATTATATATTGGGAAAAAGGAATTAGTCTGACCAAGTCATAAGTGTATTAGACAGGGCCAAGGAGGGAGCATGGAACATGAAGCAGATGAATAGAAATTATCCAAGCTAAAGTATAGAGATAAAAACATGAGGAGTTCAGTGAGAAGAATATGACATCCAAGAGATGTGGAAATAATGAGTTCAAAATTGCATGACGTGAATATAGTCGTGATATCAAAAGAGAGGGATAAAAAGAAAAACACAAGTGAAATATTCAAAGACAGAAATGGCCTAGAAATTTCCAAAAATAAGAGAGGACATCCAATCCATAAACTCAAGCAAGACAACTGTCTTAAAAGCTGCTATAAGCCAGAGGTCAAAATATATATATTGGAAGCAGGCAGGGAAAAAATATAAATTACAACCAGAGTAACAAATATGAGAATTACTGCAGACTTCTCTACAGAAACCATGAAAGATAGAAGAAACTGAAGTGAAAAATACTGAGTATTAATAATTTGAAAAATATTAAAATGATAACACTGTTAATCTAGAATTCTATTACTCTTGAAATATTTTTCAATATGGAAAGTAAAAATAAAGACTTTTTCTATTCAAAAAACCAGAAAATTTCAGCAGAAATACATTATAAGAAATGATAGTACTGGAGATACAGCTCTTAGCATGAATGATTCCCTGGGTTACATCCCACTATTGAGAGAGAGAGAGAGAGAGAGAGAGAGAGAGAGAGAGAGAGAGAGAACAAAATGTGTTTTCAAAAAAAGAGAACATGCTAATAAAAAATTTGAAATGAAGAGTTCCAAAAAAGTTAAAAAGTGACTATCATTATATAAAACATTGTCTATTTTTAATTTCACAAAAATAATTTCTAAAATTAAGTTAGAAGTAATACATTATGAGCTTTTATAATATATGTAAAATTAAAATAAGTAATGGTACAAAGAATAGAATGCATAAATTGAATGTATCCTGTTGTGTTTCTTACTATATATGTGACAGAAGTAATATTATTTGAATATACACTGTGATATGTTAAGTATGTGTATTATAAACTCTAGGAAAATGACTAAAGTGGATATAAATAATAAGAAGGAAGTTAAAATGGAATCATAAACATTAATTTAGCTCAGCAACAGGAAGAAATATAAAAAGTGAAATAAGTAATAGGTGGAAAAAATGTAAAAAGAAAATAGAAAGTTGATAGGTGCATATAGCTATATTAATAATTGTTTTAAATATAATTAAAAGAAAGAGTTTTTCATATGGAACACCTAATTAAAGAGTATGTAGAAGAATCTCCCTTTAAAAATTAAGATGTGGATAGTTTAAAAAGAGGGGCATATATTTACTATAAAAATACAAGTTGAAAGCAACCTGGATTGGCTATGCTAAGACAAGATAGGTGTGGTGGATTAACTACTGGTCAACTTGAATCTCCCAGCTGAACTGAGTCAAAGCGGTTCTGGGCATGGAAGGTCCACCTGAGGATTGTTGCTAAAATGGCGTAAAAGGAGAATGGGAGGGGAAGATTGTATGCTGTTGATTTTCCTGGAGAAGCTCGCTCCAGCTGTTTTTTTCTGATACGACCTTGGCTGTTCTCGCTGTCAGAGAAGCTGTGGTCCTGACTGTTGCCAAGGATGGTGGCTGTTCTTGCCAGGGGAGCTCTGGTCTTTGCCTTGAGCATCACTTTCTGGCTCCAGTGCAGATCCCTCAGCCTGGTGGCATATACCCTTCACCCCACTAGAATAGACTTTCTAGCTTCCACCACTGACCTTTGGTTATTTCAGGTGCAGATCCTTGATGCAGACTTGCTTAAGACATTGCCATGGGCTCTAGGCCTTTGGCTAGACTCATTCTGACACTGTTGTGGGATCCAAGCCCTTGGCCGGCTGGATTCTTTGTCTCTAGTGCACAGACAGATCTCTTGCACTCCTCTGCATGTGACTTTTTGGGTGAATACTATAAAATAATCTTATAAATTTTGTGTCCTGTATTAAATCTATTCCCTTGCAAACCCTGAATACAGCAGTAGGTTTTATAAAAAAGAATATGGCCAGAGATATAGATGGTCATTACATGAGAATAAAAGGGTCAGTTTACCATAAAAACATAATCATCCTCAACATTTAGGGACCTACCACCAACCTTTAAAATGCATAAATGAAAAATTGATAGAATTCAAGGAGAAATAGACAAATCCACCATTATAGTCAACATTCTTCTCTCAGTTATTGACAAAAGAAGAAGGAAGAAAATAAATAAGGATGTACAGGACCTAATAATTTCATCAATGATTCTAACCTACTTGACTATTATAGAAAAATCACACCATAGCAGTGGAACACACGTTCTCTTCAAGTATATAGGTAACAATCACAAAGATAGGCCACATTCTGGTCCATAGAAAAAAACTTTAAAAACCCTGAAATTACACAAAAATTGAAAGTACACAAGTTATGTTTTCTGAGCAAAAGGAATTGGATCTGGATATTAGTAATATTTTGAATGGTTAAAACAGTAACGAACAAACAAAAACTCTGCCTTTGCCAAGTGCTGATGGAGATGTGGAACAACATGGTTGACAGAATTGTGAAATGCTAGATGCACTGTGGAGAAAAGTTTGACATATCTTATGAAGTTCACTATAAATTTACCATATGAGTTATAAAACTCACTCCTGGGTGATAAAGAAAAATGAAAATGCAAAAGCAAGCACATGAGTACACAAAATAACCTGTGCAAGAATGCATGTAGTAGTTTTATTATAATTTCCAAAACATAGGAAAACATCTGAACTCCATCAATTGGTGTTTAGATTTTTTAAAAATTATGATACATCTATACAATGAAATACTACTTAGCAGTAAAAAGGAATAAAGGATTCATAGTCCTGGCCAAGAGCAAATAGACCCATCCACCCCACACCCAAATTCTTTTCTTAACAGTAAAAATCCACAAACATAACTCAATGAATAAGCATGGAGTGGTTTTGAAATGTAGAAAAAAGACAGCAAAGAACCTTGGGGCTTGAAAAACTAAACAGAACTTAGTTCCCTGTATTTCCTTGCTGGCTTCCATATATCTTAGAAAGGGTACCACAGAAGGTTACACTGTGGAACTACTAACAGGGACAATTAAAAAAAAAAACAACTCCAACTTGGTCATGTTTACTTTAACCAAAAGACCAGAAAATGATGGCCCAACACAACAGAAAACATTCTGGTGACATGTATCATATTCGTACCAAACACCAATTGAAAAGCACCCCACACAATAAAAGCATGTAGTTTCTGTGTGGCCGAACAGAAATTGATCTTGTACTTACCATTTGGCCTCAGCATGAGGAGATGCTCTTATTTTTCTGTCTCACCAGTGTCACCCAAACTCATGAAGAGCTGATGTTGGATTTCCTGGCTGACAGAATTAAGTGCTGTCACAATTCCCCTGACTGAGTTGTATAGGCAGGGCTGAGTGGGGACTGATCTTCCATGATCAACTTGACACAAGCAGGTGGTGACCGATTTCCTTGACAAGGAGAATTGTCAGTAGTGTTTAAAGGCAAGCTGAGCTTCTAAATCCACATGACAGCAAGGAAAGTTAATGAGGCCAGAACTATTCACCAGTGTACTTTACCCTTAGCCATTGGTGTCAGTAGGGCCTAGCAGAGAGCTGAGCTTCTACTACCACTGCACATCAGTGAGATTTAATATGACAGTTCAATCAAAGCTAGTTAGTGTTTCACTTTCTACCACTCTGGTACTAGTAGGGCCCACTATGGAGCTGAACTGCCATGCCTGCCAGGTATAAATGAGGCAGAATGAGGATATAGAGCTAGTTTGTACTCTATTTTCTGCCTTCCTTTCTTTTAGTGTCAGCTGGCTCCAGGCAGAGGCTGAACTTACACACCCACCACGCAGCAACAAAGCAGTGTGAGTCACCCTGTCTACTACTTCCTTGTGCTAATATCAGGACCCAGTGGTGAGCTACACTCTTACTTGGAGGCAAGATGGTGGTGTAAGTTGGTGTCTCATTTTTGCTACAAAGAAAGCTGAGCAAAGAGCTAGGCCTCCATCCCACCTACTTGCAATAAATCAGCACTCTAAATTTTGTCTGAGTCATAATGATAGCACCTGCTCAATGTCCCGTAACTGAACATACACAAAATCAATGGAAGCTAACTTAATATGGATGGTAGATTATTGTTGACTGACAAGTCTTTTAAATCAGGCATCAGAAAAATACTTCAACAGGAAATTGGTAATTTTCTTTAAAAAGTGTTTCAACAACAAAAAAAGATGTTATAAAATGGAAATTATAGAGCTGAAAACAAACTGTAATTTGAAAAATCCTGTTGAATGGGCTTATTCAGAATAAAGATGACAAGGGAAGAATCAGTGAACTTGAGGACAGATTGACAGGATTTGCCCAATTTGAGCAAGAAAAAAAAAAAAAAACCACACCAAAAAATGAAAACTTGGCAACCTTTAAGACAACAACAAAAGAACTAACTTTCATATTGTCAGTATCTCAGGAGATTAGAACCAAGATGAGACTGAAAACCTATTTAAAGAATATGCAATTTTTTCAAATGTGCAGAAAGACAGAAACCAACAGATTCAGGAACCTAGAAGAAGTCTAAATAAGATACACTCCCAGGAAAATATTCTAATATATATCATAATTTATCTTTGTAAATGTACAGACAAAAAATCTTGAGGCATGTTGCCACATATAATTCCAGGAAAATGTACAAAACAGAGGGAATTAGTAGAGTGACTAAGTGACTCTTCTGCTCAAGTACAGCTAGTGGGCCAGAGCCTGGGTGAGGAGAGATGGCAAGAGATCTTGGAGTTATGTTGGCTTGAAGTGATTGTCCAGGAATTCTTCTATTACCAAGTATGATGCCTGTCCTCTTTCTGATCAGGCAAGGAATGGAGAAGTCAGAGATTACTGATTTAGTTCTGAACACAGAAACATCCCTAGAAATGTCAGTATATTACAGTCGTGGGATTTCCTACAGTTCTGAATTTTGTTAGGTTTGAAGCTATCGCATGAATCTGTGACCAAGATATTCAATGTTTACTGTTACCCAGCTACAACAACTGGGGCTCATCATCCTGTTGGAACTCATATGTTGTATAGTAAGCTACAAAGTTTGGACTGTGTTGCAGAAGCCTGTGGGACAGGTCTGACAGAAAAATTCAAGAAGGCAGAACAAACATTATACAGTGTTAGGAGGAAGTGATTTTATATAATGTATATTTTGGAGGTGATTCTAACATCCATGCAATGTTTGATTGTGTATAAGACCAAAGATGAACACAGCGATCAAATGTGGTAATGTTTAGTCCTCTGTCATAAAGCATATCACAGCCTTTCAACATGGAATGAAAATGTGTACACATCAGTCTCTAATGGAATATCCTCAACGACAAAGATTGAAGTCCCCGATCCAGAATTTTGTAGATAGGAGATGCATGGAGGATTCATGTTTACTTCATGAGAAAGAAGTAAAAGCCAAAGGAAACATAATGACAGACTAAAGGAAGAAAATGTTGTTTGAGAAAACCAACACAGTGATTCTGTGTTGATACCAAAATTAAAAGCACCATTAGGCCACAGAAAACCCATCTGGATATAGTAGACAAAATTGTTAGCTATATGTGAGAAAACATAACATAGAAAAAATACTGTAAGAAGTTCTAAAAATTTACATGATAAGCTCTCAAAAAAGAAAGGCCCTATTAAGAAAATTCTGGCTTAAACAAGAAAGAATTAATTTCCCAAGAATTCTAAACTTTGTTTCATTTTCCAAAATGATTAAGAGATAGAAAAAAGAAAAAGAAATTATAAAATAGGGATATATGTATGTACACTTGGAAACCTGTGCTTTTGTTCAGACTGATTAAAAACTTATAGTGCAAGTGTAAAAAATGTGTATGTGGGGAAGGGGAAGGGGGAGGAGGGGGTGTAATGTTGTAGAGATGTGAATAGAAGATATATAAATGGGAATTTAGCACATAAAAATATATTCAATGACATCAAGCATCAGGAAAATACAAATGAAAACATCAATGAAATAGCCTTTTCTTTTGTTGAGCATTGTGTGTGTGTGTGTGTGTGTGTGTGTGTGTAATGACAGTAAAATACAAGGCTTTTTTTTAAGATTTCTAGATGGCAAGTTTTTGTTCTTGTTAAAATTTATTACCCAGTTTTTTTTTTCTTAAATTCTTTTATTGGTACATTTTAGGTATACAACAGATTTACATTTCTCATTGGGAACTTGTCCCTTTACATGATACATCTTGGTTCTCATTTTTTCCCCATTCCTAGGCCTCCCTTCACCCCCTCCACCCTTCCCTATTTACAAAGACTTTATTTCCATTTTGTCCATTTCTCAGCATTTTTCCTTTCCCTTCTTTCCTTTCCCCTGCACCTCCCACTACCCTTACCCCTTTTGACCCTTTCTTCCTATTTCACATTATCGATTATTCATTCTAATCATTGGTATATTTTAGGTATACAATATAATGGCATTCATCATTGGAAATTTGCACCTTTACATA
>NW_004624808.1:313505-337103 GCF_000247695.1 Heterocephalus glaber
TAATTTTGAAGCAATTTTTCTTTTCCTGGTCACTAATTGCAATCTTATCTTCTATATCTGAAATTCTGTCCTCACATTGCCTCATTTTGCTGTGTAGACTTTCAACGGAATTTTTCATCTCCTGGAAATCTATTTGCATCTGTTTTATGTATTCGAATTGTATCCTATGTTGGGATTCTGTCATTTTCCTCTGCTCCTCTCTAGATTTATTAATCTTGTCTTGCACTAGGAGCACAATTTCTCCTGTTATCTGAGAAATTTTTTCTGACGTCATTTTTTCCAGATCCCCTTTTGTTGCCAGTTCAGTGGTTCCAGGTGGTTGAGTATCAGAGTGTTCCATCTCATTTCCCTTTGGGGTTGCTGTAGGTGATCTGGAAGTCTGGTTTAGAGGCTTATTTATGTGCTTTCTCATTTCAACTGGGGGGGCAGGGGGGTGCTGTTGGTGCCCACCTGGCTCACCTCTTCTGAGCTGGGAGAGGTGGGACAGGGGCCAGGAGCGGCAGTGGGGATGGTGGCTTGGAAGCCCCTTCCTCTTGGCCATGAGCGGGTGGACAGAAGGCAGCCCAAAAGCCCTTTCCTCTGGTCTGGGAATGGCAGGAGGGACAGCGGCCCAAAGCCCTTTCCTCTGGGCTGGGATTGGTGGGAGGGATGGTGGCCGGGAAGCCCCTTCCTGTGGACCAGGAGCAGTGGGACGGTGGCTCAGAAGCCCCTACCTCTGGCCAGGAGCGGCGGGATGGATTGTGGCCCAGAAGCCCCTTCCTCTGGGCCAGGAGTGGTGGGACAGAAGTACAAGACATTTTCAAGAAAACCAAAATGCCTGCAAAAAGCACAAGTTGAACAAGAACTAAATGATCCAACTGTTGTAACATTAAATTTTCTTAAATTGTTCTGGGTTTTTAAAATAAACACTGAACATTTAAAGAAGAATAAAATTGACCTTTAAACATATAGTTCACCTTTAAACGTATAGTTTCCAATGATGAATGTCCTTATATTGTATGCTTAAAATGTTTCAATGATTAAAATGAATAATTGATAATGTGAAATAGGAAGAAAAGGTCCAAAGAAATAGGGAAATTGGGAGGGGTAGGAATAAGGAAAGAAGGGAAAGGAAAAATTATGAGAAATGGAAAAAATGGAAACAAAGTCTTTGTAAATAGGGAAGGGTGGAAGGGGTGAAAGGAGGGCTGGGAATAGGGCAAAAATAAGAACCAAGATGCATTATGTAAAGGTAGAAGTTCCCAATGAGAAATGTAAATGTATTGTATACCTAAAATGTACCAATAAAAGAATTAAAAAAACAAAACCTATAGTTCACCTTCAACAAAGTATTTTTATTTAAAGCAAGTAAAAATTTGAACTTCTTAAATATTTATATCCATCTTTGTCTTGGAGCTGCAGTGCGCTCCTCCTTCTGGCTTGACATCAGAGAGCTAAGATTTCTGACTTTGGGACCTGAAGACTTACTCAGCCATCACCAGGGTTCTTAGGTCTTGAGTTTCAGACTGAAAATTACACCATTGAGATCTCTGGTTCTATGGCTGTTGGACTAAGCTTTCAGACTTAGATGGAGCCATACTAACAACAGGATCTCCAGTTTGCAGGCACATTCTTGTGAAATATCTCAACCTCTACAACTGCATGGGCCAATTCCTTTAATCACCTCTTTCTCTCTCTCTCTATCTCTGTCTTGCTTTCTCTCACTCCTTCTCTATTCCTTTCTACCTGTATATCAACTATCTACCTACCTGTGTATCTCTATCCTATTAGTTCTGCATTTCTAGAGAGCCCTAATAGAGTTTCCTTTAATAAATAAACGATTAAATGAATTATAGTATGGTCATATCATGGGATACTGCTCAGAGAATCAGTAAACAAAGAAACTGTACTGTTATGGTTTATATTTAAAGTGTCCCTAAGGATCTCATGTTCAAAGGTGGGGCTTGGTCAGGGGAGGCTGGTCCGCCAGACCATAGCCTGGAAGGGTGTATTCTTGACTCTGGTTCCTCCTTTGTCTGTTTGTCTTTTACTCCTCCATGCCCCTAGGCCATTTTACCTTGGAGCTGTCTGACTATCCATGGACAGGGACCTCTCAAACTGTGAGCCAAACTAAACATCTTCTCCTTTATATTTTGAGTGTCAGATATTTTGTCCCACAATGAGAAAGTGATTATGCACACACCTGTTGTTACATATAATTTAAGTGAGTCTCCAAGGATTTATGGTAAGTGAAAAATGCTGATCATGAAAGGTTACAAATTGATCTATTTCATTATGTAACAAAGGAATTATTGGACTTGGTGGATGGAGGAAAAAGGGGGTTGACTTTGGTTATAAATGGGTTGCATGAGGATTCCATGAGATGTAACTTTTCTGTATTGTGTCTATAGTCATAACCACAGGAATGCTACCGATATTAAAATTGCACAGGACTAAACACACATACATTTATAAATCTATTTGTGCATGTAAAGTTGATGAAATCTTTATAAGCTAAATAGATTGTGTCAATGATAATTTCCTAATGTGAAACTGTACCATATTTATGCAAGACATAAACTTGAGGGAAACTCAGTGAAATATATAGGGGATCTTTCTGTTACTTACAACTGCATGTGAACTTACAGTTATCTCAAAAATCTGAAATTAAAGCAACTTGGGCATATCAATTAAATGACACAAAGTCATAATATAAAAAAGAAGAAGAATATAGATGTACACAGAAACTTTGATTATTATCAAAATAATTCTGAATGAAGGAAGGCAAATAAAATTAAGTATATATTTGATTTCATTTACATAATATTCTAGAAAATGTAGACTAATCTATAGAGACATTGTTATGTTTCAGAGCTGAAATGTACCCCCAAACTTCATGTGATCAGAAGCAAGGATTTTGGAAGCTGATTGGATCTTGAGGACACTATAATCATCAGTTTACTAGTCCCTGGATGAGTTCCTAGCTGAAGGTGCTGTTAGCAGGTGGGCCGAGTTTGAGGAGGTGGGTCACTTGGGGGATACCTTTAGAAGGTATAGATGTTGCTCTGGTTCTTTCCTCTATATCTGCCTCTGGCTAGCATGAGGTAAGCAGCTTTCCACTGCCACACTCTTTGACAATGGTGTTCCTACCTTGGAGCCAGCTTCACAGGGACTGAAAGCTATTAAACCATGAGTCAAAATCAGCCTCTCCTCCTTTAAGTTGTGGATATCAGGTGTTTTGTTCCAGCAATGGGAAACCTAACTAATATAAAAAGTTGGTACCAGAGAATTGGGGTCATTGCTGTGACTATACCTGGTCACATGGTTCAGAAGCTTTTGGAACTGGTTTATTGGAGGGTATTGGAAAGGACTAGAGATTCAGGCTGGAGAAGTCCTGGAGTGCTGTAAGCAGAGCTTGATGGATGATTCTGGTCAGAATTCAGATTATCGGGATGCTGATAGGAAAATGGATAGTAAAGAGTAGGCTCAGAGGTTTAAGATGGGAAGGACTATATTGGGAGTTAGACTAAGGGCCATTCATGTTACATTATAGCAAGGAAATTGTCTACAATTTGCCCATGTCTTCCCATTATACAAGGGTGAATTTATAGGTAGTGAGCTGATTCATCTGGGAGAAGGGCATGTGTGAGTGAGATGTGATCTCAAAGGACTTAGGCAGCCCTGCCCCTATGGCCTTGCCAGATGTAGCTCACAAAGTCTCATGCTTGAGCTGGCTTTGCTCATTGCCTATGGCTTTCCTCTGCAGACATTCCATGTTTCTAGCATCTAAAACTTCCTGGAGTCTCTACTACATTTTAGGCTTTATTCTCACACCTTAATGCTTCATCCTTTCAGTGTCTTCTGGCAGGTATTGTGACTCTGTCACATATTTTTGTGTGGTCTTCCAGGCATTCCTAGGTGAAAACCTACATGACCCCATAACTCTTGCATTCTGCATTCCTGAAAAAATAGTACCATATGGATGGTAGCAGGACCTGACTCCAGCTCAAGCAGTAGTTGGGACCCCTCGGACTCTGGCTGCAGCAGCCTGAGTACCTGTATGGCTGAACTCAAGAAACACTTCCCTAGGTGATTCTAGAAACAAAATCTTTCAAAAGATCTTACAACTTTACATTCTTGTGTGGGGCCTGACTTTTTTGTTTCTGGAACAAATGCCTGATGCTCACAAAGGAGAGGCTTATTTTTTTTATAGTTTTATTTGCTATTAGAGACTTTTTTGTGTGGTGGTACCAGGGATCAAACTCGGGACCTTGTGCTTGCAAGGCATATGCTAGAACCACTGAGCTAAGTCCTTGGCCCTAAGGGAGAGGCTTATTTTGGCTCATGGTTCCAGAGATTTCAGTCCATGGGCAGCTGGCTCCAACACAGAATCATCTTGGTGGAAGGGCTTGGTAGAGGAATGCTGATCACCTTATAGTGAGACAGAGAAGGAATAGTCAGAACAAGAGATATACCCTCCAAAAGTATGCCCCCATTGATGCACCTCCTCCACTGAGTTAATCCACTGATGAGTACAATGCCTTCATGATCAAATCACATTCCAAAATCTCCGCTTCTAGACACATGGGACTTTTGGTGAACATATCAGATATAAACCATAACAGATAGAATATTTATTAGTGAGTGGTAATATAGGGGTGGCAGAGTATGGGGAAGAAGCTTAAGGAAGGAATACAAAGTAATACAACAACTGTTGGAGTTATGGGTAATGTTCCTTTTTAAATTGTGGTGATGTTTTCACAGGTGTATATACCAGTTTGTCAAATCTCATTGAATTGTATACTTTAAATATTAGCTTAAATAAAGTTTATTACATATAATTTATTTTAGAATAAAGTTGTTTAAGATAGAAACATTATAGCAGATGATAGGACCCAAATTAAGAAGAAAAACATGTCTCCCACCATTGTGTAATTAATGTACTCAACACGAAGTGGGTCATGTTCCCTAGTGCCCCCCACTCAATACAACATGCAATGGTTTAGAGAACTACGAGGCACAAATTCTTTTGTTGAGTATTATGTGCATACATGTGTGTGTGTGTAATGACAGTAAAATACAAGACATTTTAAGGAAACCAAAATGTCTGCAAAAAGCACAAGTTGAACAAGAACTAAATGATTCAACTGTTATAACATTTAATTTTCTTAAATTGTTCTGGGGTTTTAAAATAAACACTGAACATTTAAAGAAGAAACAAATTGACCTTTGAACATATAGTTCACCTTCAACAAAGTATTTTTATTTAAAGCAAATAAAAATTTGAACTTCTTAAATATTTATACATTACCATTTACACTATTTCAAAAACAAATTGTTCCATAAAATGGCAGCACATAGAAAATGAAAATAATTCATTCTATTTTTATTTTTTTCAATATTTTTAAAACATTACTGAACCATCATTGTTTATTTAAAGTTCTCTATTTAAATGTTGGAATACACGGGTCATATAGGACCATGGGATTGTGGTCTGAAGCAATACTAGATCCTTAGAAAAGAAGCACAGTAATTGAGTTAGAAGATATTGACAATGCAATTATTATAAAAGAGCAATCCTGAACCCTCCCAGCTTTGACATCACAAAGCACTACTTCTGACACCTCTGTGTATGAAGGGGGCTGGGGAAGTTTCTGAGTAAACCAAATGTGGCTGGGACATCACAAAGTACCACCTCTGTTGGGAGAAAAGAGGCTTTTCTTTAACATTTCTATAGAGGCTTCACATGCCACTCTTATTCATGTACCCACATTCAACTATGGTGGCATGGAATGCAAGCCAGAGAGTTTCCCACTTTCAACGATTCCCCAAGGCTACCGCTACTCTACTCAGTGATTCATTGTGTTACCTCTTTCTTTTGGGCATTAGTCAGGATTTTGTATATCTCACCTAAAACCTGTTCAAAATGAATACGCTTTTATTTAAATATTAATGGATATGTGAGTAATCCTACAAGCAAAAAAGGCAGCTACCATGAATAAACATCTCCTTATCTGTCACATAGAATTCTTTCTTGGTGCCAATCTCTTTTGCTTTCTTCCTTTTTTCAGCCCGATGAAAGCATATGTTGAGATGGTCAAGGAAGAGGCCCACATCTCATGGAACAGCTTATGAGGAACTGAGGTCTCAATGCAGCAAACGACAAGGAACTGAATCTTACCAACAACCATGAGCTAACTAGGATGTAGACCCCTCCCAACTGACTATTGAGATGATGTAGCTGGGTAACAGACACAGATCTAGAGGACCAGTCAAATTTCAAGCTGTAGAAACTGTGAAATAATTCATTTTGTTTCATGTCACTCAATTTTTGTGTAATTTGTTACCCAGAAAAGGATAACTAATACTTAGCATTATTCAATTTGTTAAATTTTTAAAAATCTGGGTGATAGAAATTTGATTTCATTTCTATTAGTAATGATGCAGATAATCAGATTTTCTATTCTTAAATTAATTTTTGGTTATTAATAATGTTTGTCACTACTACTGATAGAGAAGTGGTATACAATAAGGCAGGCTCTTGCCTTGCCTCTATTTTTTTTTTCCCACAGAATGCTTTGTTTTTGGAAATGTAACAGTTTGTGTTGCTGGGCTCCTGCCCAATGTATCAAAATGGTTTGTGACTGTTTAAACTGTGTGACCTCTCAGGAATGTTCTGTTAAGCTCCACCCCCTCTCTGGAATGTTCTGTAACTCTGCCCCTCTGCTTCAGTGAGCATGCTCACTTACCCTGTAGATCGCTATATAGTAAGGAGGCTCTCATTTCTGGTAGAGCACTCAGACTCCTCTGAGCCCGCCAGGGGCTTGCCGGTGTAATAAAGTTTTTTTTCTCCACCTCTTCAACTGACCATTGGATTCTTGAGTCTTCAAATAAGGAGAGCTGTGATCCAGCGTTACCACACTGAGCTGTAAATCTCAGCTGTGCTCTCATCTGTGACACTTAGCTGTGACCCTGAGCTGTAACACTTGGCTCTAGCACTCAGCTGCTCTGCTCTGCTGCCGCACTACTAGTACTTCATGTTCTCATTTGTGGAAAATTTTTAAAAGTCAACCTGAATGTATGAGATTGAATACTAAAGTTTGGGAAGATGGGAGAGAGTACCTAAAGGAAAGTTGAATTTGATCAGTACTTGCTGTGTGCATGTTGAAATCTCACACTGAATCCATTCATATGTACAATTTATACATACTAATTAATAATTTATAATTTATAGTATTTCCATTATTTTGAAATCTAGGTTGTCAGCAAATAGAATTGCTACCCCTGCTTTTTTCTGGGTTCCTGTGTCCTGGAGAACTGTTTTCCATCCTTTTACTTTCAGTCTATGAATTTCTTTTTGAGTTAGATGTGTTTCTTGTATACAGCATATTGCTGGATTTTGGTTCTTAATCCATTCTTTCAGTCTATTTCTTTTGATTGGTGAATTGAGACCATTAACATTGATATATTTCGATTATTTTACTAGATTTCTTGTCCTTTTTATGCTAATTATTCCCTTATATTTTATGACCATTATTTATTTGTTGGTAATCTTGATATATGTTTTGAATAGAAATCCTTGGTGTTGATGTGAGTTTCTTATTCTCCACATAGTTAATTAGCTTTCTTGAACTGTAAGGTATTACTTCATCAGTCATGGCCTCCAATACTAGTTTGAATACAAAGACAATATCAGACTTAAATCCTGACGGTCATGTGCCTAAAATGTTCAAGGAATTATGAGAATTTTTTTTATGGAGCCTTTATCTTATTAAAGGTTCCTACAATTTTCAGTTTTTTGAAAGGGATTTTTAATTATGTATGTTTATCAAATGCTTTTTCTGTATCTATTGTTATGATTATTAAATAAAATATTTTCAATTATTTCTATTTATTAATATTTTTATTAGTACATGTTTACAGTACATAATGATCCCATTCATCATGGAGGATTTGTACTGTACTTAACACATCTTAATTCTTTTTTTTGTCTTTCCTCTCCCTTCTCTCCAACCCTTCTTCCCCTCATTTACAAGAGCTTTTTGCATTTTTTCATTCAATTTTCTTTTTGCCTTTAAATCCCCTTTCCCTTCCTTGCTTTTCCTTTCCCCATTTCTTGTTTCCCTTCCCAATTGAAAAGTTCTTCCTAATATCTATCCTCCATTTTGCTCCTTACTTATACTTTGTGTTTCTCATACAAGAGAAATTTTGCAATACTTAAACTTGTGTGTCTGATGGATTTCACTTAAGATTATGTTCTCGAAGTGCATCCATTTACCCAAAATGCCTCAAGATTATCTTTCTTTATGGTAGAGTAGTACTCTATTGTATATAAATATATTTTCTCTATCTATCCATCTGTTGATAGGAATATAAACTGTTTATAAGACTTAGCTATTATAAATTGTGTTACTATTCCATCTCATACCAGAAAGAATGCCTATCATCAAGAAATCAACCAATGACAAACACTGGCAAGGGTGAGGGGGAAAAAGAAACCCTTCTCCATTGTTGGTTGAAGTGTAAATTGGTACAAACACTATGCAAAGCAGTATGAAAATTCCTAAAAAAATTAAACTACAGGCTCCCTTTACCCAGCTGTATTAGTTACTTTTTTCTCATTACTGATACAAAATACCTGACACCCCAAGTTAAAGGGGAAAAGGGTCACTTAGCTCAAAGTTTTTTAGAGATTTCAGTCTATAATCCGCTGGCTCCAAGGCAGAGTGGCACATGGCAGAGGAGCGTGGCAGAAGAGAAATATTTCATGATGCCTACATGGTAGCAAAAGCAACAAGAGACCTTAACAGTGTCTTTCTCCCTCTTTTATCTTATTCAGTCTACTTAGGGCGGGTAGCACTCATGCTCTTAATCTTAGTGCCCTTGAGCCTAGAGTCACCATGAATCAATCACACACTCTAAATTCAGCCACCTCTGAAAAGGTATGAGGCTTTGGAGGGACATCTCAACACAAGCCCAACACCAGCTGTTCCCCTTGTGGTATTTTCTTGAAAGAAGTAAAGTCATCACTTAATTCATTATTTAAGGGTAAGAACTCACAGAGATACTTTTGTTATTCTTAATCAATATTAGTTTCCTAAGAATAATCCTACTTGATCATGGTGTGCTCATTCTTCTCTCTCTCTCTCTCTCTCTCTCCTTTCCTTCCTTCCCTCCTTCATGTATGTATGTATGTTCATTCATTCATTCATTTTGTGGTGCTGAGGATGCTAGGCAGGTGTTCTATTACTGAGCTACATCCACAGCCCACATTATTGTTATTCTGCCACATAACTGGTTATCTAATATCTTATTTTATATCTTTATGTTTATACTTATAAGGGAAATTGCTCTTTAAATTTCCTTTCATGATCTGCCCTTTCATGGTTTTGAAATCCTAGTTATATTAGCTTCATAAAATGACCTAACACTTTATTATATATTGGGCAATAGATATAGAGGAATCTGATAACTGTTTTAATTACTTTATAGTTATGGATATTTGAATTTGTGTGTTTGGCTAATTTCTTCCCTTTCAAAGTTTAGAACTGGTTAATAAACACGTGAGTCAGAGAGAGATCATGAAAAGGTGACTGCAAGTTGAGACTTTAGATCTATAGTCAAATGGACTTGCAAATAGTCTACCCATGAATTGGCCCAGCCTCTTATTTTATGACATTATAATTCACCTTTCCGATGGTGAACTCATCCTGTAAAATGAGAATGAATGAGAGGGGACTGCAGCACACCCTAGAACTTCTTACAAATCTGACAAATAAATCCCTGACTCTTCTTAGGGAGAAGTGAATGAAGGGGCAAAAAGAAACTAGATATGTTGAAAATTAGGCCAGAACAAACAAGACTCACATAGAAGACTCACATAAACAATTGCCCTTCTCAGGTTTCTTCTGCAAACTTTAGCCATTTATGTTCTCATTTCTTCTTAGGTTTACTAGAATATACATAACTCATTTTGTTGTGTTACTCTTAGAAATTTTATAGCATTGTGCGTTTTCTCACTCATATTTTGTTTTGGTTTTAGCTCTTGACCTATTGATGTCTATCCAGTAGTTTTTAATCTTATTAGTCTTTCTAAGTAATCATTTCTTACTTGTATAATTTTCTTTGTTTATGATCTATTTTCTTCATTTATTTCTGTCTTTGTCTATTTCCTCCCTTCTAATTTATTTCATGTTTTCTCTTCCTCCCACTTAATAAACACATATATTATTTTTGACTTCTGATGAATGTATTTAAAGCAGTCCATTTCTCTCAACATTCTGCTATCACAAATCCTTATTTTGGGCTGGGGATGTAGCTCAATGGTGCCACAACTGCCTGGCAAGCTCAAGGACCTGAGTTTGCTCCCTGGTACAACAAAAAAAAATTCTCATTTTGCTAATTAGGATTATGAATGTCACCATTTTAAAGATTATTTCTTCTTTAAGGAATTTTAGTAGTAT
This sequence comes from Heterocephalus glaber, assembly GCF_000247695.1. Next base: position 323,948 of record NW_004624808.1, read on the forward strand.
AATTTTAGTTTCTAAGTATATTAGATTTTGACCTGTTTGTTAAAATATGTATTTCTAATTTTTTATAGTTAAAGGACATAGTCTATAGAATTGTGACTAGAGTCTTTTGAGGCTCTTTGTGAAATTGTACATAGCCGATTTTTGATACTATTCCTTGAGTTCTTGAAAATAATGTGTATTCTTTATTTGTTAAAGATAGATTTCCTTTATACCAGTTATCAACATGTTATCATTCAAAGCCTCTATTTCTTTTTTTGCCCTTTCACTTTTTATTTCTAGTTGCTCAGTGTAACTGTTACCATGCTTTCCTTTTCACCAGCTTATCTCATGAGGCCCTTACATTGTCAGGTTCAGTCACTCACCCCTGAGTCTTCAGTGGGACAGATATCTGAGTCTCACAACCTTGCAGATCTCCATTTGATAGTCCCAGGAACATCTGCAAGCCTGATAAAAGGATATGGATCTCCAGACACTTAGTAAGGGTAAGAGAAGTTGTCCATACATTTGTACTTTCTGAAAGAACTTAAACAGTTGAGACTTCTCCTGGGTAGAAAATATTTAATCATAATGTATTAGCTTTTATTAGTACTAATGAGCTTTTAGTGAACAAAAGTGCATGAATATGCTCTCTATTCAAGCAGTGAACTTGGAAAATTCTGGGATAAGTAACCGAATGGTTATACAGCTACGTGAATATGGAAATAGTAGTGAGACCTATTCTGAAGCATTAAATGTCAACTTTCAGGTGGACATTAATGAATATTATGATAAATAAGTATCTTGTTTTATTTGAATAATATTTACTTAATTGATAATTATATATTTATACATGTCATTTTGCCATTGTCTTATTTTATTTATGTCCTTTCCTGTGGTGCATTTAGTTTTTTTTCTTCAATTTCTCTTTAATTATATAAAGTTCATAATATATTATGTAAAACTACATTTTATCTTTCAGTTTTATCTCTGTTTAATATATTGTAGCTTTGCCTACATTTTCACTTTTTGAGAAATAGTTCCTTAATATTTTGACATATAGAAATTTTTATTTTTTATATCCTCACCCATACCTGCTTTTTCCTTATTGCTTGTGATGTTCATGGCTTCTAAAAATGTTCTATTACCGTCTGGAAGAAATATTGAAGAATTAAAAGTACTGAAGCAAATTATTGGTTCTTTTTTGTGGATCTTTAACAAGTACTTCATGTACTTCCCATATGTGTAGGATACTTTTCCCCCTATATATCTTTTATGGCATTTTCATAAGTTTTAGTAACTACTTGTTAATATCTCTTTCCTGCTGAAATCATTTGAAAGATGACATTTCTGCAAACATCCCCCAAAGCATATGTAAAACCATTGCTAATTAATCATGTCATACTCTGTAGCCTCTGAATTCTGCAAGAAAGAAGTTCACTAGTCCCTACAAGTAGACAAAAGAAAAGTTGCTTATCTGCTGTCATGATGCTAGATCAGTAATCAATAAACTAAGATGTGTGGGACAAATTCAAGCCTGGCTTTAAGGTAGGGCAAAAACACACATTCATGTATCTATTATGTAGACCTAATTTCATGCTACAAGGGTAGAGTTCGATGGATGGGACAGAGACTATCTGGTCCACAAAGCCAATATCCTTTTCTATCTAGCTCTTTAGACAAAAATTATTGCCTGTTCTTGGGCTAGATTCAAACATTTTGAGGGCATGGTTTAGGTTTCATTCATCTATGTATTCCTTCATATTATAGCATGTAGTTGATCATACTTGAAAACAAAAAATCATTTGAAAATATATAAGTAACATAAGAAAACATTTTTCTTGAATGCGGTGTTGTTGAATACTATTAAGAAACTATATGATGATGCTTTCAAATAGGATGCTAATTCAAATACCTATGATTTTATCAGTACATTTTTTCTTCAAGGGTTATTTTGATTTCCCAAAACACAAGAACATTGCTGAAATGATGTAGAGAACTTAGAATATAGGCTAGATTTCCTCTTCTGTGTGCAACTTTCGGCTATGAAATTGGAAATTTGTTCAGAATGTCTCATCTCTGTGCTTTACTTTTAGGAAGATCGGTTGCTTTGTTCCACAAAAATAAAATATATTCATCTGTGTCAATTTCATCTATAGTATAGAAACAGTGAAATGGATTCTAAATACAAATTCAAAGAAAGACAAATAAAGCATAGAAAGATTCTTACACAGGAATTACCATCACTCCCTTCACAAATAAAATACAAATGTCTTGCTATCTTCCTGTGTGCTCTGCCTTAGAAGTTATCTTCTCATGCTTCTGAATAATAACTAATGTCAAATACAATGTCACTCCTCCCATCCTTTGTTTTGATTTCCAGGGTTTCAGTTACATGTGTCCAATTGTGGTCTGAAAATGTTACATGGAAAATCCAACAAATAAATAATTTGTAAGTTTTAAATCACTCACTCTTCTGAATAGTGTGATGAAATCTCAGCCAGTCTCACTGTGTCCCACCTGGGGCATGAATCATCCCTTTATGGAATGCTTCCTTATTTTATACACTGGTTGTAACTGTATCCAACTCAGTCTATCTGGGATCTCAACTAAGATTCCAAAGCCCAGAAGTTTTAATATAAAACTATTAATCAGTGAAATATCCTTTCTGCATGTAATGTCAATACACAGAGTCAATATACAACTGTGTTAGTAATGGCAAGACAGAATGATGGCTTTTTTATTATTGGTGAAAAACTATGAACTCTGCCAGTGGTAAAACAATTTTAGGATATGGAAAATTTTTCTCATTAAATCTAAAACTATAACTGACAAAATATTTTTTTTAGTTTAATTGGTTGAATTTTTTGAGATGGTTGGAAACATACACCTTTATTTTGAAAACGAAAGTATTTAACAAGCTCAGAATTACTCTTATTTAAAACACTCTTTTGCTTGAAAATGGGTCTTCAGTTACTTAGATAAGTTTTAATTGGAAAATGACAGAGGCATCACAAGTTTTCATTTAACATTAAATACGAATTTAAAATGTAGTATAAATTCTGTTGTCTAATGTAAATCTTGTTTAAGATTCTGTTCTGCTTTGACAATGTAAGACTTTTATTTCTGTATTCTGCTTTTGTTTTTGGAAAATGCTTTATGGAAGGCATGATAAAAATATCAGTTTTAGAAAACCAATCTTCTTGTCAGTTACTGATTTAAAATTCTGATAATATTATGTTTTTTACATTGTTTTGTTGAAATGGAATGAGTTTATTTTATTAGTGTATGTTTTCAGTGCATAATGCTCACATTCATCATGGGGAATTTGTACATGTGTATAAGACATCTTAATTCTTTTTTTCTGTCCGCTTTCCTTTCCCTCCCTCCAACCCTTCTTCCTTTCCTCATTTACAAAAGCTGTATTTCCATTTTTCCCTTTAATTCATTTTGTTCAATTCATTCAGAGTACTAGGTACAATCCTAGTGCTCCTTTAGGAGGAGAGAATGACTACTAGCAGTATCAATATTTAAAGAATCAACCATATGTCCACATATAATTTAAAACTTATTTTACATCTTCTTTACTATTTCACTAACCCAGAAATAGAAAGGGACAATAGTGGAGAATATACTAGAAAAATAGGCATTGATGGTAATATTTATATACACGGAAATAGGAAAGATGGAAGAGAGATTAAGAGGGTATGAAAGGAGAAGGAAGAAGATGGAATATCGATGGAAATTGAGCAAAGGGAGAGATTAAATCCAATTAATGAGCTAACAGAAACCCAAAGTCAGAAACTCCTATGAAATAACCCTTGGTGTGGGAAAACACGACAAAATAAGGCAGAACATAGAAGCAAAAAACATCAAGTATCACTCATATACACTCACTTACACATAAGCACAAATATACAAAAAAATTAAATTATTTTTTAAAAAGAAACCAGGCCTAATATTCCCCTTGTAGATGCATTTATAACAGAAACAGTCATTTTCCTTGGATTTCTACTGCTGGACGCTGCCTGAAAAGGAGGATTTTTAGTTCAAGGTGCTCCTTCTCAGCCTCTGTCCAAGCAGGAGAAATGGTTTAGGGGAGTCTGGAGGCTGAGCTCCACCCCTCCGTGGCTACCAATGAGTGCTAAGGGAAGGCTGTCAGCGGTGGGACTGAGCAACACTTGGTATCTTAACTTTTCCCATACTTGGGAATGAGATCACAGGAAGTTTGGGTTGTCTGCCAAGCATGTCACTTGCACAGTCCGTGGGCAGGTCTCAACTGTGGGCCAAAGTTGCATAAATCACTGGACAGCATTCTTGTGGCTATGGCTGGCCATGTTTGTGCTGCAGTGTTTCCTCTGAAGGCCCCTCAGCAGAGCAGAGTGGAGGGTTTGCATCGGGATGAGAAACCATGAACACAGCCTTGTGCTGGTATTTGAAGTGGAGCTCCCAAACTCAAACCCCCTCGGCACAGCAAGACTACACACAGCTGAACTCTTTTCTTGTTACAATGTTCAAACCACTATTTTTTTGCCACTTCCCCTGCCTGATTTGCTACTGGCTGGGTTTCACACCTACAGCTATCACGCAGAGCCTTTTCCAGCCTGGAGTATGGTCCTCCTGTGACACAGACACTGGAGTGTTTCCCTCTACCCCGTAATTTTAGCTTTTCTGTGTCACATTCACCATTTCCCTGGCCTAAGCAGACCCTAGGGAGGGTGTCCCTTCCCTGGCTGGAGAGAAGTGTGTGTTGCCACAATGTGGGGGTTTCTGTTCTCTTGTGCCACCTCTCATGCTTTGGATCAATATCCTGAAGTGACTTGTGAGTGTGGCCTGCCTCTAGTCTGGCATGATGCCAGACTCTGAGTGTTGTTCATATATCCGTTTTCAGATATGTGATTTGTAACTGTTTTCTCTCAGTTAAATATTTGAATGATGCCCAATTTTTAAGTTTTCCTTTTATGGATTCTGTTTTTGAGGTCAAGTTTAAGAACTTTTTGTCTAGTCATAGATCTCCAAGACTTTCTGTTACATTGTTTTCCTGAAATTTTTACAGATTTACTTTTTACCTTTATGTTCATGGACTATTTTGAGTTGATTTTACACATGGTGAGAGACACCCATAATTTTTAAACTTTGGATATTTAATTGCTGCTGGACAATTTGTTGAGAAGATTATTTTTCCTCTACTGAATTATTTTTTTGATTTTGCCAAAAGTCAGCTGGGCATCTACTACATCTATTTTTGTATTGCCTATTCAGTACAACTGAAATATAGGCTCCTATTAGTCAACAACTTTCCTGTAGCTGAGACACAATACCAAAAATTGCAGCTTAAAGGAGGTACAGTTTATTTTCTCATAGATTTAGGAGATTCAGTCTATGATCAGCAAGCTCCAAGGCAAAAATATCATAGTGGAAGGAAATGGCAGGGCTAAGATGCTTAGTGTGTGGTGGCTGTGAAACAAAGTATGGAAACAGTGCCAGAGAGCAAGGGTCCAAGGACCACAGGTCATGCCTCTATAACCAACCCATACATACATAGAAGTGTACTCCATCAATCCCAAGTGGATCAAATACCCAATCAAGTTGACACAATGAAGCCGAACCACAACAACATCTATACATCTTCAATACCACACAATCTTCAAATACATTTTGAATATTGAAGTAAGGTGGAATGATTCATTTTATTTTATGGCTTTTCAAAATTATTTTACTTTTCTGGGTCATTTGTATTTCCATATATATTTTAGAGTAATTTTGCCTAGATCTAATAAAATCTTGCTGAAATTTTCATAGGAATTGTGCTAAATTTTATATCAACTTAGAGACAACTGACATCTTTATTATACTAAGTCTTTTAATCTGTGAATAGTAGGTTTTTTTTACACTTGTTTATATCTTTTTAATTTCTTTCATCAACATTTTGAAGTTTCTATAATAAAATCTTGTATATATTTTGTTACTTTTGTACCTGCTTCGCTCCATTTTGAGTTAATAAATTTGAATTTTTAATGTTGATATTTATGTGTTCAAGTAGACAAGAAACTATTTTTCATGGATAGTTTGTTTTCTATGACCATGATGGACTACTTATTAGTTCTAAGAGAATTTTAAAAGATATATCCTTTAAGATTTTCTTCATTTTGTCTGAAAATAGGACAGTTTTCTTTCTTTCTTTTTGGTTTTTATGTATTTTGTTTCTCTTTCTTGCCTAGTTGCATTGTCTAGAACTTCAAGTACTATGTTAAATAATAGGGGCGAGAGTTAATTTCCTGGTCTAGTCTTATTTATAATGCTTAGGGAAAAGCATTCAGTCTTCCAACAATAAGTATGTAGTTGTAGGGTTTTTCTTTATCAAGATTACAGTCACCTTTTATTCTAGTACTTTGAAAATGCCTATCATTAATAGTCAATTGCCTTAGTTACTTTTCTTGTTGCTGAGACAAAATACACAACACCCAAAGTTAGAGGAGGAAAGGTTTATTTTGGCTCACAGTTTGTAGAGGTTTCAGTTTATATTTGGTTGGCTCCAAGGCAGCGTGGCATGGCAGAGGGGCATTGCAGAGGAGAAATAGTCCATGGCAGGCGGCAAGCAGCAAGCAGTAAAGTAGTGAGGAAACAGCAGCATCAAGCAGCAATGGAAACCCTCTTTTTGTCTCTTATATTCCATCAAGGCTCCACACCCTTAGGGTGGGGACCACTCACACCTAGATTGGGCCTTCCTATTATCCATAACCAGAACTATGCTAAACCAATCAGTGGACTGATTTAATAAACACACACCCTTAATACCAACATCACACACTTAATCCCAGCATCACACACTCTAGATCCAGCCACCTCTGAAAAGCCCCACCTACGACTTCATGAGGCTTTGGGAGGATATCTAGACACAAAGTATAACAATATATTTGCCAGATGCATTTCTGCATTATTAATAGGATCTTATGATTTTTCTACTGTAGTATGTTTGAAATCTGCAGAGAATTAACTGGTTTTCAAGTGTAAAAACAGCCTTACTTTCTGGGAATCAATCCTATTTGGTGGTGCTGTTTAATTTATTTTCCATACCGCTGAACTATATTCCATATTATTTTGATAAAAATATGTCTATGTTCCTGAGAACCATTTGTCTGTAGTTTTTTTAATGTACTTTTTAATCTAGCATTGATATCAGGATATTGATGGTTTTGCAGACTGTTAAGAAGAATTTTTTCATCTGAATTTTTGGAAAATTTGAGAAGGTTGCTGGGCACTGTTACACAGTAGCCTGTAATCCCAGCTACTCAAGAAGCTGAGCCAGGGGATCCTAAATTGAAGGTCAGGGTGAATAATTTAAGGAAACTCTGGCTCAAAATTTTAAAAAAAGTAAGAAAGGCTTAGGACACAATTCAGTACTTCTTGAGTTCAATTCTCAATACCCCACACAAAAACAAGATGTTAATTCTTTCTTATATACTTGCTAGCATTCACAGTAAAGTTATCTGGTCCTGGGCTTTTCTTTCTTGGAACAGTTTTGGTTGCTAATTAAATAATTTACTTGTTATAAGTTTATTTGTATTTTTTTCATGAGTCCCTTTTCTACGATTCTATCCATTTTGTCTAGGTTAAACCATTTACTCATTATAAGTCTACTTGTTTGCTTTTATGAGTCCCTTTGGTAGTGTATGAGTTTCTAGAATTTTATCCATTTTGTTGAGATTCAAATGGTTATACTATTTCTTATAATCCCTTTCATTTAAGCATTTTAATTACCTTTCCTTCTGTCTGTCTTTCTTGACTTTTTGGATTGAGCCCAGGGCCTCACACTTGCTGCACTTATTAAGAATAATATGTTCTACCATTGACCTACATTGTAGGTTTTATTTTAATTTATGATTGCAGTGGTTTGAGATTCACTTCTTTTAAGTCTAGCTGAATGTCAAATGTATAGATTTTAAATATATATATGTAGTTGTTTTCATTCTTTATATTTTCTTTTCTGTTCTCAATTTCATTTTTTCCCATGGTGATCTTTATTATTTTATTCCTTCTGCTAACTTTCTGTTTATTGCAGTTGTTTTCCTAGTTAAGGAAGACATAAAGTTAGTTTATTACATTTGGAACTTTCCCTTTTCTTTATTTGTTTAACATAGGCGTTTACAGCTATAAATTTCTATCTGCATTCAACTTTTGAAGTATTACCTACATTTTGATATGCTGTAAATTTTCATTCATCTTAAGATATTTTAAATTGACTTTGTCATCTCTTTGTTCCATCCACTGGTTATGAGTGCCGGGTTTAATTTCCAAATATTTATGAGTTTTTAAAATGTATTTGCTATTGATTTCTAGGGTGTGTGCTTGTATGTGTGTATGTATCTGAGTATTAAACCCAGGACCTTCACACTGAGCTAAATCCCCAACGCTTTTTATGTCCCATTTTATTTTAAGACAGGGCCTCATAGAGTCACTAATTTGCCCAGGCTGGGCTTGAACTTGAGATCCTCCTGCCTCAGCCTCTTGGGTTGCTAGCATCACAGTCATGCACCAGCACTCCTGGCTCTTCATTTTATTTTTATGAGACATTTTGTCACCTACAGTGTATTTTTCCTGGAAAACATCCTCTGTACATTTGAAAAGAATGTATATTTTGCAGTTGTGAGATGGAGTGTACTTGGGTTATAGCATTGCTGAAGTATTCTATTTCTCATTCATCTTCTATTTAGTTATATCACTTTCTGAAAGTAGAAGAATTGAGTTTGCCATTATTATTGAAGAACTATTTTTACTTTGATCCTGTTAATTTTGCTTCATATGATTGAGGGCTCTCTTGTTAAATGTGCATATATCTAGTTGTTAAAACATCACGGTGGATTTTCTCTTTTATCAAAACATATCTTTTAACTTTTAAAATTTGAAGTCTATTTTCTCTGGTGTAAGTGTAGCCACTCCTAGCTCTCCTTCAGTTACTCTTTATGTATAATATCTTTTCTTTCATTTCACTTTCAACATGTGTATGTCTTTGTATCTGGAGTGAAGCTCTTAGAGTGTATGGTTACAACATGGTTTTCAATCCATTCTGCCAATCTCTTTTCTGATTAGAGTTTAGTTCAGACTTGTCATTAGAATCTATTGAATTTAAGCTAAAAATCCACTTAAATGCAAAATTAGTCATTATATCAAAACAGTTTTTCTATCTCTCAAATATCATCTGTGCATATAAATCTAATCTTTATTTGCAGCTTACTTACTTGACTGCCAAAAGTTCATTTCTGATAGGAATTCTTAATATGAATTAATACATCTCTTTTTCTCTTTTATAAAGTTGTTTAGATGCTACTATTTTGGAAAGACCACATAACAAAGACCTACAATGAGGACACAAAGTTCTGGCAAAAATATGATTTTAGAACTAACTTCTCCCAATAAATAAACCCTTTCAAGATGAAATTTAAAGAGTTCGATCCCTGGTACCAAAAAAAAAAAAAAAAAGATGAAATTTTAAGATGCTGAGATAACGGTGATCCAAAAGTGGAGGTGCTACACTGCTGTGTAAAATCACAATTTCTACATTTTTAGCAGTGAACTCATGTAGCAAGATATTTATCCTAAACTATTTTATTCTTAAAACTTATAGATGTAGTCATCTAACTAAAACAGTCTGAAAAATAATAAGAAAAGTTGAAGCATAAGATGGCATATCAAACAGAAAATCAGGAAATACAAAATACAACTACCATGATCTGCTGTCTGTAAGCTGGAGGTCTAGGAAATCAGTAGCATAGTTTCTATCCAAACTTGAATGTCTAAGAACTTGGAAAGTCAAGATGTAAGTCCTAGCACAAGTCTGAAAGCGCACAAACCAGGGTGCGCGTGGTGTAAGTTACATCCCAAATTCAAAGCTTCTGGACACTTCTGGCAGCCCTGAGCTGGAGAAGATGGATATGGCAGCTTAAACAGAGATGGTGAATTCATCCTTGTTCTGACTGTTTTTTTTTTTTTCTATTATAACCCTTAAATATTGGACAATGTCCATCTATATTGATGAGCGTGATTTTCAGTACTTGGTCTTCCAATTCAAATGCTAAACTTTTCCAGAAAAATCTGTCACCCATATACTTAGAAACAATATTTTACCAGCCATCTAAGCATTCTTGAGCCCAGTTGGATTGACATATGCAGTTAAACTTCACATTTATCATATAATTTTCAGACATCCCATGTAAAGACAACATCGTTTTCCCAAAGACCAGGAAAATCAAGACAGCCTAACTTACTAGATACCTATATTAAGGGATGAGCAGTATCTTCTCAGGCAGGATGTTTAATAGTGGTTTGTGGAATGTTTTATTAAAGTCACACAGACCCTTATTGTGTAAATTAAATAAGCATTTTGTAACACAAGATTGTTTTCTGTTTGAATGAAGTGTTATATTTAGAATATTTTTGTGACCTAAAATATAAAGCAGATATGCAAGTGTTTATATTATCACTCTGCTCATTTGTGCATCCATCAACTCAAATTTACTAAGAACATTGGTATTTCCTTCAGAAATTACTTATAAATATAAAAGGTGTTAATCTGTGAACACTGCTTATTTTTAATAATGAATGACACCCACTCTTCCGTTGCTCATATTTATTGGCTTCATGTGTCTGCTTTGCTGGGGTCCAGGGGGCTGACAATTCCTATTGTATCGAGCAGAAGCAAAGCTGTTTAGTTGCTGGGTAACACTGAGTTAATACAGCATGCAGTGTTAACTTTGAAGAACCATCCAGATTAACCTCCAGAAAGGAGAAAAATGAGGAAGGAAGTCATTTTACCACTCAGTAGCCCAGATCTCTGACCTAATAAAGATGATTATTAAATATGCTCTAGTTTTACTCATCAGAGTAGTAGTACTAGTACATTTTGCAATAACACTGTTGCCAATACTACTATTATGAGAAGTAGTTACATTTCATAATTGATAACTTACCAAGCATGCAATTTCTGAGAGGCTTTATTACACCACTTGAGGCCATAAACAAATTCACGTTGCTTGTACTAACTCACTGACACAAATTTGTCAAGCGAATTGGTGAAACAACCTGCATAGATCCTTTTGAGACCCCCAAATCCAAAAGGAAACAGAGTGATTATCTTATCACAATGCAGCATGCCATACTGAAAAAGAATTTTTACTACATCTCAATATCCTATTCACAATCTAAATAACTAACTTTCCAAATCAAACCTATATCACTAATTACAAGAATTACATGTTTTGCAGTTCTGTTAACAAAAATTCATTGCCGCTACTAAATAGTTTTTCTTTATGCAAAGCTTTCTCCAGTTTTTAGTGCTTCATTTGGAAAACTGGAAAACCTTGAGCGGGTCAGCAGCAAAGCCAACCATTATATGAGGGCAGAGTTCCATGAATTGGAGTGGGCACTTGAAAGTCAATGGTTATGGTGACATAGAATGTGGATATCCAGAACTGCCATCATATTACAAAACTATCATTCTCTACCTAGAAATAAGTGAAGTATAACAACAACCAGTAGAGAATTAATGATGAGAGGAAAAAAGGAAATGTAAAAAAAAATCAAATCCTTCTCAGATGGGCAGCAAGCATAATTGAAGAGAGTATAGAAATAAAACTTCAGAATAAAGAAAGAGAAAGCTAGAAGTTTCTGGAAAAATACATATATTTCCTAGTTAGCTACACAGTAAATAGAAACTTCTTCCTGAAAAACTCATATACATCAATTAAATAATTGTATAAGTGGTGTGTTTACCTTGTCAGAACTGTATTATAGGATTATTTGGTCTCTAATTCATTCACTACCTGTCCATAATTAGTACTCTCAATATTATTTTAAATAATTTTTAATAAAATTATTCTAATGTTTACCTCCTAATGTAAATATTTGATTTTAACAAAGAATTCCAAAGAGAACAGAACAAATATGGGGAATTTTCCCTCAAAAGATCCTAAATGCTATCACCAATGGTTGCAGTAATCAACAGAAGATAGCCACAACTTACAAAATTAGAGTTTCCTAGAACAAAATTGATAGTAAACAATGGCATATGAATGCATTGTATTTATCTAGGAAAAAATTAATTTAAAGACTCAAACTTAAATGTCTCTTTCATGAAATCAATACAAAGATAAATTTGACATAGCAAACCAAAGTACTATTTACAGAGAATGAATATCCATGGAATACTATGACCACAGTACTATAATTTTTAGAGAAGTGTACACACACCCATAGACATATCAACACAAAATAACTGAGCTGAATTTTTATAGGTTAATAAATATGAGTTAAAAGTGAAGGAAATTTTAACTATTAAGAAATTGTGAAGTTAATCTTAGCTGAGGGAGAGCTAGGCAATATATAATTTTTTTCTAACAATTTCTTCAGTTGACTAGTTATGCTGGAGGGTAATTTGAATTATCTTTAAAAACTTGATAAGGAAATTGTTACCATGTTGTTTTTACCACAGTAACTTTGCAATAAAACTTCAGATCCAGGATTGTGATGCCTCCAATTTTGCTCTTTTTTTTTTGGTACTTTGGATCGAACTTGGGGCCTTGGGCTTGCAAGGCTAGCACTGGAACCACTGAGCTAAATCCCCATTCCAAAAGGTTTATTTTTTAGTACCGGGGGATCAAACTCAGGTCCTTGTGCTTGCACAGCAGGTGGTGAAACCACTGACCTAAGTCCCCCGGCCCTAGTTTTGCTCTTTTTACCCAGGATTGCTTTTGCTATTCTGGATCTTTTCTGGTTCCATATGAATTTTAGGATTGTTTTCTCCAGTTCTATGAAGAATGCTGTTGGAATTTTAATTGAGAATGCATTAAATCTGTATATCAATTTTGGAAGAATGGCCATGTTGACTATATTGGTTGTGCCTATTCAGGAGCAGGGGATATATTTTCATAGGACAAGTAGTTATGGAAAAAGAACTACAGAATTTTAATACACAATTGATAGGGAAAACAATATTTGAAAGTGTAGGAGTAATTTACTATGCTTACGCAAAGTATAAAGAGACAATTCTACACTTGTCAAAGTTACTGTTCTGTTAAATGATTAGAAATATTCTATATCGTAATATATTTTTGACATTTATTTAAGGATTAGTAACCTGTCAGGCTGGGTAATATTATATTATCTTTTAAAAAAATTTAGTTTA